>JBBBVU010000020.1:24099750-24110151 GCA_037177055.1 Atherinosoma microstoma | reverse complement strand
ATACTGTATATAATATATATATATATATATTCATATATAATATATATTGAATATGGTATATACTAATATATAATGCATATAATATTTAATTTGAGATTTTTATCATGGCTGTCAAAACTAAACCATTAATGGAGAGATAAATCTAAATTTGGCACCTTCATTTTTTAACACAATGCATAAATCCATGTAAATCTTCCTTATTTATGAAGACTGACAATTTCCAAGCCTTATAGTTAGAGGATCCTGTAGGATGACCTATCTGATATCATACAATTAGTAATTGTTGTTGCAGGAGGAGGATACATTGTGAACACCAATGTATGGTATTTTGGGGGTCGTGGTTTAAAAAGTTTGGGAACCACTGCACTAGGGGACACATTAGAGAGCAGACTGGATAAAGTTGCAGAATTTGTAGGGTTTAAATAAAAAGATAATCGTAGTGACAATAGAGGAGACTAACATTTGGTTCATTTTAAGATGATGGCAGACAGTTACGGCATATTTTGGATTGTCTGTCTTGGATGTCTTGTCTTGGAAACTTGCCGGTTACCTGCATATTGCTCAAATGTATAGAGTTCGTTTATGAGACGTGCACATGTGAAGCTTCAAACAAACACATGCACACATAATTAAAAGGAACTGTAATCTTGGCCTGAGAGTGTAGGGTTTGCTAGCGAGGCCTATGTACCTGGGTAGTTAACAGGAAGTCTGCAGGCAACAAGAGTCCAAAATGGAAGAAGCTAGCATAGCTTATTAGCTGACTATATCACTAACCACCTTTTTTTGTGTTGATATGAATCAATGTGTGCTCACACATTGATACAGCATGGCTAATCTAGCTGAGTGTCGATAGTAAAACTGGTTAGAGTATTATGTGATGTGTTTAGGCACGAATGAAAGTGGGCGTCTATCTTACAACCCAACTTCAACCCTTCCTGTGCGCTATGCTAGCTTACTGTTAGCAAGCCAACAAGTTCAAGGACAGCTTACCTCAAAAAGTTGCTCAACTTTATCTGAAGTGTCTGAGCAGAAAATATTAAGGTCATAACTTTTGCAACAACAGTTGCAGCTTGCTAGTAGCGCTAGTGCTAGCATCAGTGCAGGTAGCTTGCCAACTTGTCTCAGTAGGCACTCCTCTTATGTCCCCTTGCTATTACTCCTCTGCAGTCTATTGAAAGGGCTCCACACACAAGCCTGTCAACTCTCAGAGCCTCATATTAATGTAATTCACACAAGTGGCCGTCTCCCCTCTGCCTACCAGCTAATGAGACCTGTCGATTCACATGCAACCCTTCTGAGTGACGACTAGCACAAAAGAAGAGGCAAATGGACAAAAAGCTTGTTTACTCTGCAGAGAGCCCATGCAAATCAACCACTTGTACCTTTTCAAAGACAAAAGCTTGATATTAGCATTTTTGCGATGAGATATGGCTCCGTCTGTTTTTGTCTCCTGTTCCTCGTCTCCATGTCTATTATGTCCGAACATCACAAGTGGCTACGGTGGAAGTGTCCTCGTGTTGTCTGGCGTTTTGGCATTGAGTGGCTCCTCTCTCAGATATATAAAAGCAGAGTAGGTTTTGGCTCTAATTTACAAACAGAAATCTCGCCGTTTTCTGGGGGGTGGGCGGGTCCTTGCAAGAGCTTCATCCATCAAAGAAGACGGGCAGAAGAAAGGATGTCAGCTTGAGACGAACAACAGCAGAAAACTGTTTTAATTCTGGTTCTCCACCTGCTCTCCTGACGATATCTGCTCGTCTGCTTTCTCCTAGCGGCCAGTTCAGCCGTCTGGTCGAGGAATGGCGGACAGGGAGCATCGTCGCCAAGCTATGATGCTCCACTTCACTCTCTGGTAGGTTCATGAAGAATTATGGATAAGATTTTTGTCAAAAGGGTTTGTTTAACCAAAAACAGATGCATCTTTTTAGGCCTCTGGTCAAAAATTGCATACCCATAATGAGATTATTGTATCTCTGCTAATACGAGATCTGTTTAAATACTTTTGGAGTCATTTGTTAAGATAGGTAAATATTAGTGTATGCATTACCAGTGACAAAGAAAAGAAGATGGTACATAGCACAAATGAAAAAACTTCAGGCTTGCCTGAAAAATATTTTCAGGGTGAAAGTGAACGATGGAGCCGTGGCTTTAAACCTCTATCAGATCATAGAACAACATGTGTACATTTTCTCTGTAAAGGTTAAGTCTGATAAAGTGAAGCAGAGCTGAATTAGACGTTTTGCCACTGAGTTCAGGTCTCCAAAATACCAATTTTGCCCAGTTTGGCACCACCTGTTCTCATCATCATCCGATTGGAGGACCTCAGGTTTTAAAAGTTGAAGGTTAAAAGTTAAAAAAGTCTGAAATACACCTGCTGACCAGAGAACAATCCCACATAATTTTGATAAATTACATAAAATTTAACAAAACATATAGCAGGTTTCTTACCTCTGTCCATCACTCTGCAGCAAAGTCGCATTGAGGACCGTCTGGAGCGTCTGGACGACGCCATCCACGTACTCCGGAGCCACGCAGTGGGACCATCAACGGGTATGGCCAGCGGCCACGGCGACATGCACAACCTCATCGGGGCGGCTCATACACACAACGGCGCCATGGGCGCGCTCAGCAGCGGATACGGGACGGGACTCCTACCAGCCAACAGACACTCCCTCATGGTAGGACCTGAGTTTTTATAATGAAACACAAAATGTCAGTCAGTAATTTTATAGTCTGATCTAAATATTTAGCAAATAAAAAGGACAACTTCATTTTCATATTCGTGTGTGACAATAAGCAGGTTCAAAGTCAGACAACAGGAAGGTTTTTCATATTCAAGACTTGAAACAATAAACAGGAAGAAGCAAACAGCTGTGAGACATAAGGAGACGTAGAATGGAAAGCGAGGAAAAGCTCTCAGTATAAACACATCCAGATGCCTCAACATGTTTGGTCAGACATACGTTGTTTACATTTCAGAGTCTGACCTGTGGCTCAAATGAGCTGCTTTCTACCTCCTCTTTTGTCCTTTTTCTTTCTTTGAGAGGATTCCTGTTCACCAGTTTGTCTCTGCAAACTGAAGCAAAGTTCATTGTGCTTCACTTTCCTTTTTTCTATTCGGCCATTTTCTAATATTCACTAAACAGATGTGTGATGCAGCTGAATGGCTTTCACCTCCTCTTTCATCGTCCACATCCTCCTCTACCTCCTTTAATTTCTTCTAACTAGCCTTGTTCTTTACATCTACCCAACCACCGCCGCTCCTTAGTTTTTCCCTCTAGACATCACTTACTTTGTTTAAAAATCTCTCCTCATTCAGCTGCACTTTGTTCAGGAAGTAGCTCATAAATGACAACGCACAGCCAATGGATGTGTGATACATGATGGAATAGTGCTCATAGGACATGCATTGATAGCACTGCCAGGAGAAATAACTGAAATGATTTGCTTCATTCATCACCTGCTGAACTGGACAGTAAGTTTTCATTTATACCCGCAAAATTAATTTTACCGGTTATTTGGTGATGGGTGTTCATTTACAGATTATGTGACCCTAGACACCTAAAAAAATGGACTTGACTACTTTCCTGTAGACTGTTCTTGTACGTTTGGCTTTTTGTTTGCCATTTGTTCATAAACATCTGTATGAAAAAGGCAGAAGGAAATATTGTCAATTTCAACGTCTTATTAAAAAATAACTAAAATTACACCCCCAAAAAAAGAGGGTGTGGGGGGGGGTAAGCATTAACTAGCATGCTAAGCTAACCCAAACCCGTAGTGCAAACCAGTAAACTGCATCTGATATTAACCCTCTGCAGTCAATGGACATCCCAACAGGTCTCAATCACATGATTAACTGACAAAGTCCAGACTTCAAACTATATTTATATAACTGTTGATAGACCAAGTAAAACTATACGTTTAATAAATAATTTACTTTTTAGAGAATATTGCCGTCACATTTGGTGCAGGAAGAAACCATAGAAATTTACTATTCTCCAGAAAGAGCTCGCATGCAAGAAAAAACAAAAGCATTACACTCCGTTCCCAATGGTAGAAAATTGTCCCTCATCAACCAGTTAGAAAGATCCTATCATAAGCCTGCTGTCAAATCGCTAACCGCTAGTCAAATCGCTAACCGCTTATCAGTAACGGTCATTAACGTTAGCTAGTTTGCTAACATCTGTAACAACTCAGCCATCTGAGTCATCTGATTTGTTTCAACGAACAGCTCCTCAGTGTTTAATCATCTTGATGGAGAAAAGGTATCAGTCTGTTACCGATAGCAAATGCTTGGAGACGAGTGCTTGTTGCAGTTGTAACATGTTACGTCCATAAAAACTACAGAGCGGCGTAGGCGTCCCGGTCTCCTCTTGTTTTTTATTCTTATTGAAGACATGAAGAATATGCCCATAGCCCAGGCAATTAAAACTATATTTGCTAAAGACGGCATCTATTTTTGTTGTCATCAGTTTCCCATCTGTTTGTTGACATTTGGTTGTCATAGATACTTGTTGCTTTGTTTGACGTAGCAACTAGTGACGATTACTGATGACATATGATGGTAAAGTAGGGCTATCTTATTTCCTAGGGGAATGTTTTCACCCCTTCCTCTTACCACTTCGTTTCAAGGGGTAGAGAAAATCAAGGGGAAGGGGCAAAAAAGAGAAATGGGATTGGCCCTATAGAGGCTCAATTAAGAAAACCTTCAGCTAAGGTATTTTTAATAAAACATGTTCCTACAGACGATTTTCACCTCAATGCATTATTTTTTTAAGACTTAAAAATATTTTCTTATAAGGGAGTCGAGCTGTGTTTAGATTTATGATGTAATTCCAAGTTAAAATTGAAGGTAAATACTGAGAGATCTGGTCTGGATATCGTTGGAAGCACTTCGCTGCTCCCTGAATGTCCCCCAGCACAAATTTGGCACGAAGGTTTATTAAGTGATCCGGACGTTTAGCCCAAGAAAACACTGTGAGTTTACCTCTTGTTAAGGATAATATTTTTACAAATTACCTCTCTGTTTAATCTGGAAATAAGTCCAGAAACCCTACTGGACTTGTTTTTATGTGTATCTAACTGGCGGAAAAAGAGAATAAAGTGAAGTGAAGGATGAGTGCTGAAAAACGTGGTTTACTTGCGGACTCTTTAGTACACAAACAGGAGCATAAATGGCCCCTTGTGTTGTCATTGGGGCCAGTGTGTGTTTATTTAGGCTGTGGATTATTAGGTGATATAATAACACACTCATTACTGTAAGTCTGAACACAGCAGCGCCATAAAGACACACTCGGTCACTCTGACTTGGAAACGTTCAGGGCTGGTTAGCATCACACCGAGGGCTCCAACCTTTAAACTGTGGGGAAGTGAAGTTGGAGGGTTTAGGTTTTAAAATCAATTTGAGGCCTTCCCTTTCTGAGTGGACATGTCACTGTTTTCTCATAATTACCATTACCATATTCACCACAAAGCTCTCCTTAAACGTCTCCTCTTACATGTCTCACCCTCCTACGGTGTAGGGAAACATTTATCTTCACAAAAACAACAACAGATCGCAGCATTTGTCAAATTTTTCCTGCAAACTAAAGTCTTAACATCACCCCTCTAGTTATTAAATGCAGTTTTGGTGTTTGTGAACGCTCTCTGCAGCGCTAACTGGTGTTTCAAAAAGCTGGAAAGTATCTGTGTACAACAAGAGCTTTGATGTTCGAAACAGAACCAGTTCTAATTTAGTCACTGATTCACTTATAAAAGAGCCAAAACCATCGATCCAAAACTAAAACATCCTTCTGATCTTCCACCTCCAAACAGAGCCAGGTTATGAGCTAGCAGCAGCCTGGTGGATAGCCACAGAGGCCGGAGAAGATGTCGTCTCTCCTCTTGGAAATAAATTACAGTCTGAAAACGTTGTGGATTTTGGAGAAAAAATAACAGATCAACTGCAAAGAAAAAACCACAGCAAATCAGCTTCATATCATCTACATCGAACAATTTCTCTTTAATAATCTAATCAATGTCATAATGTGACAGAATTTGTGATATCCAGGAATATTGAATCATTATTGTTGTGCAAGTTCATGTTTCTCATTCAAAGTTCAGGTCACTTCAGCAGAAGTGAGAATGAAAGACTGAACTTAAGAAACAAACCAAGTAATGCCCCGTTTACACTGAGTGGTACGGTACGGGCCGGTGCGTTGCGGTGCTATGTTGTGTATTTCCATTATAGAAGCGTCCCATAAAACCTTACCAAACCGTACCATTTCTGGGCCCCCTTCAGTTGTAGGTCCATTGGAAAATGGTACAATACAGCTCGGCAGAGCTACTGGCGTCACGCAATACGGTGCATTGATTGGCGGACTGAAACAAAAACCAAACAAAAGTAATCTCAACACAAACACCGGTCAGTCCACGTTGGAGAGACAATTGTAAAAAATGGCTCCAAACTACAACAGGGTCTGGTCAGCTCTGGAGCTTCAAACTTTCCTCACCATAGTTGGTGAGGAAGAAATGAGCTGGATGGAGCAGTGATGAATGAAAAAGTATATAGAGACATATCTCATGTTGTTTTGGCGTCACATGCGTTGGTGTTGCACGAGTATGACGCCACGCTGGGCGGCGGTTTGACTTAAAGTTGAAACGCTATTCTGAATGGGCTGGACCGTTCTAAACTCTCCGAACCGTGGCGGCCCGTACCGTACCACTCAGTGGAAGATATGTTGCGTTAAGTTCAATGTTCACAGAAAAATGAACAAGTTCAATGAATGTGTTCAAATCATTACCCTTTGAATCGAGGGCTGGGTATCACTACTAATTTCCTGATTCGATTTCGATTAAAACTGATCCGATTCATTTACAAATTTTTGGGATTATTAAAGACATTCTCAGATAACTATTTTTATAAAACACTGAGCCCGTTTACACGACCATCAAAATCAGATATCTGGGAGTAATTAGATTACTGTAATAATCTACATGCACTTCTAAAATACGACATTCTTATGATTGTTGTTTTGTCTCCTGTGGTGACTTCACCTCCTGATAATTAATTAATTAATTAAATTAAATTTGAATCAATTAAAATTGATCAATCGATTTTTTTAACCCAGCTCTATTTAATTCTATATAATATTGTTTCGTGATTCGGGTCCCTACCAAATATGAGCTGAAATATTAGTTTAAGGGTGAGGTACATCATTATAATGTTGCCATAGATACAATGATTAAAAGCACAAATATGCTCGACATATTGATTATTGCTCAAATTAGATATGATGTCAAAACTTCGCCTTATCCCTTCATACTGACACTTTAAGTGCACTGGACTCACTGCAGCTTTAATCTCAAACTTCGAGATGAAATCATGACGAAGTTCTTAAACATTTTGGCTGGCCAAGGAACTAAAGATAGAAATTAGCCTCCTATAATCTTCCAGGCTTATATTCTTTTCTGACAAAGAGATTTTTTCTAATAGTCGTCGCCTGTATAGATGACCAGCTATAGCACTCTTCCCTGCACCTCTACCTGCTTTTCAGCCATGACAGGTTATAAAGAAATGGTTAAGTACCCATCACACTAACAACCAGTACACTAACAACCAGTACAGTAACAACCAGTACAGTAACAACCAGTACAGTAACAACCAGTACAGTAACAACCAGTACAGTAACAACCAGTACAGGAACAACCAGTACAGTAACAACCGGTACAGTAACAACCAGTACAGGAACTCTGAACAGGGATATGGAGGCTTCCATGTACAATGATGGGTCAGTTGATTGATCAGTTGGTTAATTGATCGGTAGCTCAGTCGGTTGGTTGTCAGGTTGGTTAGTTGCTTAGTGATAAAACCATAGTTTCGTCAATTTAAATGTTTAGTTAAAGATTGCATTTTCCAGATGTAACAATGTTGATCACCACTGGTACCAGTACAGTACCAGTATGTGTGTATTTGTTAGACACACTAACAGACGATGCATAAACAGGATGTTAGAAAAGGAAGAATGATGTCATCTCAATAAATGATGCTATTGTTTGCAGACTGTTTTTCACTCTCTCCTTTCCTTCCCTTTCTTTTTCTTCATTTCTTTCTTTTTTCCTTGGCTGCTCTCTTTCCATCCCACCATTTTTTCCCTCCATTTTCCACCTTCCATTTCTTTTCCATTTTTTGGTGTTTTTTTTTGTCCATTTACTCCGTCGCAGACAAACTCTTCTCTTAAGTTTTGTAGCACTCCCTTTCTCATAAACACACATTAGTCTAATTTAACTACATATTTACCACATTACATATTTGCTGTCATTCCTCTTTTAATCTTCACACACATACATCCACGTACACACAGCTGTCTGTAGTTTGGCAGCATTAGGCGGAGACGCTTTCTGGCTGAGGTCATAACTCTGGGAAAACAGGTGGTAGACCGATGTTGGAGACATATACAGTGTGCAGGCATGAGTGCGTCACACACACACATTAGAGTATGCAAACATAGAAGTAGATACTTATGTCCCAACGCAGGCCTGTGTCATTTAGACATGCGTTATGTTCAGGTCTAGCTTGACTGCAGCAAACATCCTGCCAACACCTCCACACCGAACAGCAGGGGGATGTGGTGACGTGACATTTAACTAAACACTGTCTGATTTCTAAATTCATGTGGAAGAAAATGCCAGGCTCTGTCAGAGTGTTTTTTCTGCTCAGATCTGTGATGATGTGTTAAAGTCATGCTGGTTGTTTTACTGCACGGTGGCTCAGTTTAAGGGGAAAGATTCAGAGAACAAAGAACCCCTCCCTCTCGCTCCAAGCGGTGTTACAGTAAGTGAGATGAATCATAATATGCATCACTTGGCTGCAAAACTCTTCATGCCCTTTAACACCACGAATACAGCCCATTTGTTCCTAAAAGCTGATGGAAGTCTGGTTTTATTTCAGTACAGTAGTGGTTGTTCCCATAACCAGCCTGCAGCTTGTTTATACAGCACTTTTCACGCAATCAAAAAACTATCTGAAGTGTTTTATAAACAAAATAAATAATAATAATAATCAAGAAAATAGAATTTATAGAAACAATAATAAAATCAATAAAAAAATTATTTAAAAAAATGAAAATAATGAAAATAAAAGTTCATAAACAGGCACATAAATTCATGAAAAGCACCATGATGGTATGACAAGAGAGGAACCTTAAAAACTAAAAACTCTACCTCCCGTCCCAGTCTTGTAAATTCTGGGAATAATAAGAGTTTCTGTGGGATGATTGAACGATGAGATCTTTATGGTAGTGACAGAAGGCCAGTGTTAAAAGGCAAAGACAGTAGACATGTCTTCTGTCTTGGCGGTGACAGCCATCAGGTCTGGATCCAGGATTTTTCAGGAGTTAAAAACGACATTACTGTAGCCGAGATGTGGTAAAGGACCAGCTTTTCAGCTTTGCTTTGGGTAAAAAGAGTCGTCTGATTTTAATAAATAATAATAATAAATAAAGTTGTTTAATATGAGTTAAGACACTAAATGTGATTAAAAAAATGACTCCAAGGTTGCTGAGTAGAACTAGAAGATGAGGTAAAACCATTCAGAGTTATTTGAAGTTCAGATAATGAAGCTTCAGTCCTGTCTGAATTCAAAAGCGCCCACTGGTCTGATTCGTGTTTGTTACATACTTGTACAAGGTTCTCTCCTTTTAAGTTTTTTTTTTGTTTTCTCTTAGATTTTCATTTTAATGAGTACTTCAGTGACGACCATCTGCTTTCTCCTTTTCTCTTTACTAAAACTGTGTTTTGGGCCATTAATATTTATAAGAAAGAGGTTAAGATCTTTCCACATTTATGTATAGCCTCTTGTGCATGAAGATAATTAGATTAAATAAACCTAAACAACCTTGATATAACTTCAAACAACATGATTCTCAATTTTCATAAGGAGAATGAAATTAGGGGTGAAATCATGTTTTTTCAAGAAGCAAAATGAATATATGAAACTTTGTTTGAATTAAAAACAAATGAAAGTTTAATACTTGGAAGAAATAACTTGAGACTGTCATGGAATTTTATTGACCACATATTTGAAATGGTGATTTTTTTTAAAGAAGCGATCAGATGTGAAATGTGCCTGAAAGCTGTGGAGTCGGATTTAAACCTTAAAATAAATTAAAATGATAAAATCAACTCCACTAACTGTTGATTTTTTAATTTTAGATTTATTTTTTCAAAAAGTCAATAGTATTAGTTAATAATTTGATATTTGACAAACCACAAACTTTCCAGAAATGACAGCTGCATTATTGTTCAGTCATTAAATGTGATTCAATTTGATTTGATTAAAGAATTTGTAACATTGGGCTGCGAAAGTTTGCCTAAAACTGCCTGGAAATACATCAATATAGAAAAAAACTTTAATATAGTATAATT
>JBBBVU010000020.1:24074041-24092459 GCA_037177055.1 Atherinosoma microstoma | reverse complement strand
TTTACTTTGTACAGCACTTTGTGTCAGCTGAGGTTGTTTTAAAGCGCTTTATAAATAAAGTTGAGTTGAGTTGAGTTATTCTCTATAAGTGACAATATAATAATAATTCTAGAGTAATAAGAGAGTTGTGATAATTATATTTAGACAGCAGAAAATGTGTTGATGTATTTTCAGGTTAAGTCACTAAAAAGTCCTGAAAGTTTAACCCCTAAAGCCTCATCGGTTCCTACAAGAGCTGAACAAATTATAGACATAATCTCCTGCTGGATAGAAAAAATAATCAAACAGGACAATAATGTTTATTTTTAACCCCAATGTTAACAAAAATGTATTTTACTGCAAACATTAATATTTAGAAATTATTCAAATTTAGATTCAAAGAACTTTATTGATCCCAAATGGCATTTTATTTGCAGCTCACCCACAACCACGTCACATATCAACGATCAATCATCAAAACCAAGCGATGGTCTACGTCCAAACCGACAAGAGATACATACAAACATCAGTAAGATGATGATGAGTAAAAGATTGCTGAAGGAACAAGTGACTAAGAGGAACGAGTTGTTTACTGGTAGCAGCGACTGGAAGGCATCATCACTAACTAATATTGTGATGGTGATGGTCTTCTTCTTTAACTCATACTCCAAGAACGAACTGAAGGATAGAAAGTTCACATTTCTTCTCTTGTTTTACAGAAATTTACTCATTCTTCATAATTTAACACAACTTAAAACAAACACGTACAGAATAAAACAGACAAAGTGTAGGTAGAAGTGAAGAAACTTATTTTTCCTACCCCGTTTAAACATTTACAGAATAAACTACAGTTCCACACAATCCTGGTAAAACCAAATGCCACCAACAGAAGCCTCATCTCCTGGATTCCTCCATCAATATGAACCTTTTCCAGCCAATTTATAACTTTTCCTCCACCATATATTTCCTAACCGTTTCCTTTTTGTATTGCTTTATAGATTTATTAATGTGTGTGCTTTGCTTTAAATCCATTGCATAAATCAACACCCCCGATGATCTGCTACGGACACAATGCCCCCATCTCTGTCTTTAAACATTGCTTGAACATTACCTGGAAGTAAATGGTTTCTTGCTTTGAACATGATCAGAGCTGTTTGCCCTAATTTTACTGTATTTGCTTTAAAAAAAAAACAAACACAACATTTTTGACACTATGATTACATCCTCTTAGGTCTCTGGATGTCCTTAGACACCAAGAACATGAATATGAACCTCATTATTATTCACCTTGGATATTAAGCTTTATTGGATTAAACATTATTACAAACCAAGCAGTAAATAGTTTCTCCTGTTTTCTTAACTGTTGCATTTTTTACAAAGATGTATTTATTGTATATTGTGTTTAATGTTTACTGTGTATTTATGGTGCTGGAAGTCTTAGTTTCCCTGAGGGAACCTGCCCAGAAGGATCGCTTCAGTTTGATCTAATCTAATCTCTCATTTCAGTAAATATGGCCGCCGTTTATCAGGTTAAAGGAAATGAATGCAGCTTTCTTTCTGACCTCGTGTCTTTCCCCTCTCCTCCGTCTGCTCTGCAGGTGGGCTCCCACAGAGAAGATGGCGGCAGTTTGCGCGGAGGACACTCAATGGCGGGTCAGGTGTCGGTGTCTCAGCTGCCAGTTCAGTCGGCCACCTCGCCGGACCTCAGCCAGCCCGACCCTTACCGCGGTAAGACCCTGCACCAACCGTCTCCCAACCTAAACAGGACGGGCTTTCAGACTAAATAGCTTGGAGCTGAACAGATGCAAAAGGAAGAAAGAGAAAAAGTACCAGAATTCATACATGTGTCTTTGCTTAGAAGCAATTTTTTTTCATTTTGTGAACAAGGACAAGAGGACAGACACAAAGAAAGATTCAGTCAGGATGCAACATCTGCTGGTTCTGCACAGCCGTCCCACTCGTATCCCATCCTTACAAACACACAAAATTAAACTTTCTGACCACAAATATGATTTTGAAACAGACTAAATGTTAGAAATTACAATGAAGAAGATGAAGAGGAAAAAGAAAACCAGGAAAATGGAAAACAGAGGTAAAAAAAAAATAGAAATCTACTCCAGAAATTTGGGAAACACTTCACCGCCTGAGCAGTAAAAGCCCTCATGAAGAGGCTAAATAAATATTCCATACGTGTGACATGAATATGGATGAGGAAGAGTGTATATGAGCTCAGTGTGCAGCAAATGAGCCCAGAGCTCGTTTTTAAAGGCTGAAAATGACTCTGTTGGCAGCAAAGTTCAGCCAACGGCGACCACAGCCAAGTGTGTAATGAGGTGAGAGGGAAAGAAACGCACACACACACCCAGGAAAAAGAGTGTTTCTTTCTCCTGCATCCGTTCATAGCCCTCAAACACACACACAGGGTGTGTCGGGGCCGTGAATTAATAGTATTTAAATGTTCTTGGCAGCAAACACAGAATTATAGCTGCGGAGCGTGGTTGCCTCCTGTCGCCTCCTCTCAAACTCAAAGAGATTATAAACCTTTAACATTTGTGTAGATGCTCATAATTCACGCCAAATTAAAGAGATTTAGTCTCTTTCAGCCTCTTGCCCTCAAATTTGATTTAAATTTGATTCCTTTGCTTTTTATTAAAAATGCTTGTCGGTATATTAATATTATAAATAAA
Organism: Atherinosoma microstoma; assembly: GCA_037177055.1. Lineage (NCBI taxonomy): Eukaryota > Metazoa > Chordata > Actinopteri > Atheriniformes > Atherinidae > Atherinosoma > Atherinosoma microstoma. The sequence goes on along the minus strand of JBBBVU010000020.1, from coordinate 24,089,793 downwards.
TGATTTAAAGATCTCTGGTGGTTGCTGAGCAGATTTAGCAGATTTCCTCATGTTTTTCCTGAATAGTTGCAGCTGATTTTAATTTTAAAACATCTTCTCATCAAAATATACATTTAAATATTTTATACTCACCTGGATTTATCTTTGTACAAATAAATGGGCTTACATATTGTAGATAATCCCACAGGAAACAGTAAACACACCGCTGGGAAGAGAGGATTAAAACAGATGTCATCAAGCTGGAGAGAAATTTAATCCAGGAAGGATTTATTACATTTGTTTCATAATTTTCCTAAAATTCCCTGAACTACAACCACACACATAGAACATGGCCTGGAAACGACAGCGGTCTTCAATGTTAAATATAAATAACTACATTATATAAGAGACTTTGGATTTATCAACACGTTTGTGGGTTTTTTCTGATTAACAGTAAAAAACAACAAGTTAAACTTTTTAAAGACTTCTTTTATGTATGTTTTCTCTACTTTGAATTAAATGAACCAAGCCAAGGATGGATGACTGAACAGTCGCAGGTCAACCTTTTTACGATCTGATTGTTGTTCTGCACATGCTTGAACCGCGTGGCTGTTAGGTGGCGGGATAAGTTTCAGGAAAAGCTTGAAAAGTGGCAGCAAACAGAGCTGGACTGTGACGGATACACAAACTCTAAAAGATTGATTTCATAAAGCAAAAATCATCTGAAATACACGATACGGGTCCATGTCACTCATATTTCTCCAGGAGAAAATCTTTGTTTTCTTCTTTTATTTCTGAATTAGTCCACATGGTGAGAAGCGCTACGATCGTATGAAATATTTCTGATCAGATCATTTTATCCAGCGTCCGTGGAAACGTGTCGGCTGGAATCTGATCAGATTGATTTCAGTCTGACAGAAGAAATGTTTCTCCATGTAAACGGAGCTAATGTCTCATTACTCGGCTCAAGGATGCAAAATGACCACAAAAGCAACAACAAAGGGGCACCAAGCAAGTAGAGAGAGATAAGAACAACTATAGCACAACGAAACAGAAGAAACTACAAAAATGCTCAAAACAAATGAAATGATGACGACAGAAGCTCAAATGAATAAGATCTAAGATAAACAGACTGATCGGGACTGTGATGCTCATATTCTGTCTGTTTTTTTTATTTCTGTATTTGGTCTTTTATGGGACGATAGTAGAAATTAATGGACTAAATGTTTCTTGTTTGCTTCCTCACATTTGTTTTTTTATCATTAACCGATATATAAAAGTACTTTAATACATAATTGAACCATTTTCCAGCATTACACATCAGATTTAAACTGGAGGCTGTGGAAATATCCAGAAACAGTCCTGGAGGGTGACTGTGAGTTCAAACACATCCCTAAACTTTGTGTTGGTCTCGTCCAGGGTCAGCTGGTGTCTGTCTGCGATCAGTCCGAACAAAAGTGTCTTTTCACAGCTTAACGTCTATTTCACCGCACCCACAGACACACGGCCCATTGTATGAAGATCCGCGCACACGCTAACTCGCAAACCAAACACAGGCCGTCACTCAAAGCTGCACACAAAATGCTTCCAGTCAGGCAGACAGGGATTCGAAATGGCTGATAGTTGGCCACGTGTGTGTGTGAGTGTGTGTAGGAACGCAGTGCTTGAGTGTTTTGTGTTGACGGAGATGCTGGCAGCGTACCAGTGTCGGATCCATACAGATGTCAAATAAAGACCGCTCTGTTCGGTGGAGGAGAGACAGTCGGAGGGTGGAGAGGCTCTACGCCTGCACCACCGCGCTCCCATGCCGCCATCTTGGAGATTGACTGGTTCTCCGCCAGGCCCAGGGCTGCATTCAATACATGTTGGCTGAATGACAAGAAGGGTGAAACGTTGGTGTGTTGAGGCCTGACTGCAGCTCTGCTGGCCTGAAAAGCTGCTTGTTACCGACACTGAGACGTAAAGCTAAGGAGGGCACGGGGTCGGGGTGGGGTTGTGTGTCTATGTGGACTCCAGAGGATCAAACCTGAACCTGTAGTGCAGCCGTTACCCTCTATGTCCAGCTTTACTGTTTTACCCTCCCAGATATTCTAATGAGGGTCTTTACTGGGCATGCAGTCGGAGTCCTTTTTAGCTTTTAGCCTTTAGCTAATTTTGCAGCACTGGTCAATGTTGAGTAACCTCCCCAATCATCAAAGGATCACAGTTCATGGCTTGAATGGAAAAGACTTTTACCTTTCACTAGAACAGAAGTATAAAGGACTAACTGGAAGTATGTTCACAACATGAAGAGGCTGTTAACTTGTTAAACCAAGGGTTTGGGTTTCTGGAGGTGGGCTTCGCCTAAACAGACCTACCCAAATTAAATCAACAATAACTCCACAATTATCAGGTCAATATGCATAATCTTGGTCTCAATGGATAGCTAACACCTCATAGAATATTATTCCAGTGTCAGAAACAATGAGAATGTCCATATGCCTGAGCAAATTGTCATAAACCAAAGGAAAAAATGATTTTTTTATCCTCGCCCAATTGTTTTTTTAGTTTACACAGTGAAAAACATCACGATAGCAATGATCTTGTTCATAAAGGTGCCGCTGCATGTGTTCAGCAACTCATTGACTACAACTATACAAAGTTACATGAGAACAGCACAAAGCTCACAGATTTTATGAAGGTTTTATTGTGGAGAGAACCAGGCGGCCACTTGATACCCAAAGTGTGCCACAGAGGGTTTATTACCTCTTGGAAGTGAATCTGTCTACAAAATACTTATGATTTACACTACAGGAGGCTGTGTGCATACAATTCACTGTTCGTTTGGCTGTGGCATTTATATCATCAGTTTCCACCACTGTGCACAATATGAAAGCAATAAGTATAATAGTTAGCATTAGCATTGATGCTATTTTCAGAACTGGATATAACTAGGTCTGTATATGACTAAAACAACTGTTCTTTTTTTATTATTAGGGAGGAAGGACATTTTATTTATATAGCACCTTTCACAGATAAAAACCACAAAGTGCTTTACAATAGGAATAATAGAATAAAAATATAAAATACATACCGTCTGCCTGGGAGTTAAATTACTTAACAATATGCTAGATTTTAAACCAAATAGCAAAAATACATTTTAAAAGATATATTTAGATCAAATTAAACATAAACAACCCAAACTATCACATGTTGGTGTCTGTTGCTATCCATCTAACATTAGCATTGGCTGTAATGGCTGAGGTTTGATTGGTACTTATCTCATCCTGCCTGACAACCAAGGCAACAATTCAAGATGAATGTTCCTGGCTGTTGTCTACATTCATACAGCGTTGTGCAGTGGTACGAGATGAGACGTGCAGCTCTTTGTTGCTCCATCCGTCCTTCAGATAGTCCTAAAATCTCCTGCAACTGAAAGTAAATGTGGCTAAAAATGACTGACATATGGTGGTGAAGTTGGAGATGGGAACCGCCTCAAATACCATCCACCTACTATCAGCAACATATTGCATCTAGACTCACATGTCACTGTTTTAGGTCCATCTGTTCAGCCAATCACGTGGCAGCATGTCCATCCCTTTTTGAGCACAGTGTAGCATCGTCTGATGGCTACTCCCAGCAGGATGATGCGTATTATAATCTTCCTCCTCTCTCCTCCTGCAGCTCTGTCCGGAGGGCTTCAGGGTCAGAGCACCTCCTCCGTCAGCTCGGAAATCAAGTCTGAGGACGAGGGAGACGAGAACCTCCTGCAGGACTCGAAGCCCCTGGACGCCAAGAAGGAGGACATGGACAACAAGGATCTGAAATCTATTGAGAGGTTAAGATCTAGGTAACCCCGTCTTCCTTCAGACGTTCGCTTCTATCAAACCCCTCAGCTGGGCTGGGACGCACATTTTTCCCAAAACACCTCCACGCTTCGAGTCCGTTTCAGTCGTGTGGACCAGACAGACGACAGTTATGTGTTCATCACACAGTCAACATGGTTTGTTTGTGAGAATGAACGGAAGGACTCGGAGCGGCGGGTGTTTTGGGGAACCAGCCTCTGGACTTTGATGAAGTGATCAAGTGTGATGAGAAGCAGCTAAATACGTCAGTCAGTTTAGAGACATCCTGCAGAGTCCTCGTGTCCACCAGGCGTCTCCCGTCCTCCACAAGGATGCTGGTGATGGAGCTTCCTGGTGGACACATGCGGCTCCAGCTTGATCCCATCAGTCTCTCCAGGGTCTTGAGCCTGGTTTTAGCTGTTTCTCACACAACAGAGTAGAGCCCACAGTCCACATTCTCAAAGAAGGGCCGTCTCGCTGCCTCGGGGCCGGGAAACCAACAGAAACCATTAAAAAGTCCAGGACCTGCTGTTCAAAATGGTTTTAAACCATCTTCAAATTTCTATAAGATCTCCAACTCGTCGTTTTAAGCGAGTTCAATTTGAAGCGACTGAAGAATCTGTTGGTTTGTCCCAGTTTGGATGCAGCTGAGCCGCCTTCACTCCTCCCATGATAAACAAGCTGTTTATCAGGGTTCCTTTGTACCTGGAGGACGGAAGAAATCTGGAACATTTGGATCCCAAAAACCCAGAATTTGTGCTTGACGGTGGCACTCATGATGATGATGATGATGATTTTAAAGATTGCTGTGTTACAGGGTGGTACATAAGAGATCATGAGTGTCTCCCAGCTTGATTCAGGACATTTTGGGGAGAAAAACTTGTCTTCATCGTAACATTTATCATAAGTCCTGATAAATTTAAACACACATGCGAATGGCTAGATGATGTGGGTATCAGGTTAATAATTACAATATTTGTTATTAACCAGCTGAACAAACTGAAGCTCAGTTTTTGCAGGTTGAAACTTGAAAGTTTTCTATAAAACCACATGTTATTATGGAAGTGGTGCATAATGCAGGACATGTGACTCAGAGTCATGAAGCAATGAGGAGAAAGGACCAGGAGACATGTGGATGTAGGAAGCAGGATTTAATCCACTAAAAGCTCTGCAGGATATTCTGTAAGTCTGATGTGCCCTCCATCAGACTCCAGTGTGACCAGTCTGATGTGGCGGCACGTTGCCACATCCGTTCAGACTGTTTGACAAACATCAGACTCAGGACCACAATGAAAGTAAAAAATCTGATGTGTCCTGTTCAGACTGAACTAAAAAATCTAATCTGGGTCACATATGTTCAAAAAGTTGGATTTGGGCCACTTTTACCTGCAGTGTGAACGTAGCCGTGAGCCGTTTCCACCAGCAGGTCTGGCTCGGTTCCCAGTTTGTCTGCGTTTCTTCAGGAGAAACTGGTAAAAGTTGCCAGAGTATCCGCCCGTCCTACTTTTTAGGGACCCCAGTCTTACAGATCCGACCCAACAGGGTGGAGCTTGACACACTGGAATCCAGTGATTGGTCGAAAGAATCATCATTTCCTGTTTGACTCGGCACGAAGAACAAAGAGGGAACAGCTCAGTGTGGATTTTTTTGTTACAATTAACATGTTTGGGCAGAACTTGATAACAAGCTGTTGAGGAGAAACTTTTAATCTGTGTTGGAGCAGGAAAACATCTAAACCCTGCAGGATTGTGGCCCCCAAGGACCCGAGCTTTGGAGACACAGAAGGGAAAGACCGATTAAAAAAGACACAACTGAAGAACTGAACTAACTACTGAGACATGGACATATTATGTTGTGGTATCTAACACTGTTGTTAGATTTTCTATAAATAAATAGTGTGAGATGAAGAAATTACCGTTTCATGGTTCTACATCTGTGATGTAATATCATTAAAGCATGAATTTCACCCTAAAGTTGAATATCCTTCACTTTTTGTGGTGTATTTACCAGGTTTACTGAAAAACTCAATTAGAGTCTGAAGAGTTACCATGACTGATATGAAATAAGGAAAAGCAGCTGATCTAATTAGTGCTGCTGTATAAATAGAGATCAGTGTTTCTCTGCATACCTGTACTGTAACCCTCTGGTTTTTATCAACATTACTAAAGGCCATGTTTGTAGCCTTATGATTGAGGTGGAGATCGTTAAAGAAAACAGCCATAGTACATTTAACTCACCTTTTTAATTTATTTTAAGTCTTTTTTCCAAATGAAGCTGTTTGTCTTTGTGCATCCTGCTCGGTTTTCCTGCTCGGTCAGATCTCCATGTCAGTTTTTATTTTATGATAAATTAACGAGAAAATATATAAAATAAATTAAACTAATGTGTTGTAATACACATAAACAATAAAAAAGTCTCGTTCCAAACCCTGCTGTAATTTATCATTCATTTAGTTCATGTCTGAGCCTTCAGCTACCTGGAAAAAAACCCCTCGTCACCATTTTTAAAATCCTCCTTCCTCCATCTCCTCCTCGTCTTTTCTCTCCTCTTCGTTTGTCCCTTTAGTAACAACGACGACGAGGACTTGTCGCCGGAGCAGAAGATGGAGAGAGAGAGGGAGCGGAGGATGGCCAACAACGCACGGGAGCGCCTGCGCGTGCGCGATATCAACGAGGCGTTCAAGGAGCTGGGCAGGATGGTCCAGCTGCACCTGAAGAGTGACAAACCCCAGACCAAGTTACTGATCCTGCACCAGGCCGTGGCCGTCATCCTCAGCCTGGAGCAGCAAGTCCGAGGTCAGTTTCTCCTCAACGCGCTGCAGAGACAAATAAAACGTTTACATGCAATGTTCCAGAAGCTCCAGTAGAGGGCAGCAGGATCACCTGTTGATCAGGTTCAACCAGGACAAAGTTTTTAACCTCACTGAGAGAGAGAGAGACACCAGAATCATTAAACATCTCTCTCTCTCTCCTGTTTCTCCGTCCAGAGCGAAACCTGAACCCCAAGGCGGCCTGCCTGAAGCGCCGCGAGGAGGAGAAGGTCACCGTGTCGTCAGACGGGGCCCCGCTCTCGCTGGCCGCCGCCCACCACGCTGCCGCCTCCATGGGTGACGGACCCAACCCCATGGGACAAATGTAAAACGCAGCATCACCTCCTCCCCCCTGAATGGTCAGAAGATTTCACTTATACACTAATCTGCTGTTGTACCTTCAACTCAAACCCAAGAATCCGTTTCACAAAGTCAGGCCCAAAAAAATTCCCCGTCAATTCTCGTGTTTTGGCTTTGAGTCAGGAAATTGGTCCGAAAAGTTTCTGTTTTCAGGATGAAAATATGTCAACAGATCAAAGATGAACAGGTCATGACTCTGGACATGGTCTCTGGACTTTTTAACAATTTCAAATGAAGATTTAGTTTATTATTAGCATTTCTAATGATCACAAAATGAAAACAAAACTACATGATCTTCATTGATACCTCTATCCAGATACCAGAACACACAATAATCCCAGATAATATAAACTTAATCACAATTTATTATAATCTTTTATTAAAATACTTGGTTAACCTTCTGGGTCTGTGGCGTGATTTGATCATGTGATGTTAAAAAAAAACTTGTTCACGTTACGAAAAGAGGCAGATTTTATCCTTAAACACATGGATTTATTTACAATTATAGAAAAACAAAATGAATACAGGGGAAAAAATCAGCCATAAATAAGCAGCTAAAAAGCAGCTCTGGTAGTTTTTCCATCATTTCTTTTTTTTAACTAAAATAAATCTAATGTTGGACATGAAAAACCGATGGTGAAATGTACTGATGCTGTCATCAAGAAATAAAAACCTGGCAGACAAGATCCAATCAGACCGAATCTCTGTGAGGAAGAGGATGCACACAGTTGATCTGCACCTGTGAAGATGGTACAATTAGCGTCAATGTTCTCTCTTCACATTTGTGCTTTGTAGATATTTTTAAAACATTACTTAAATAACATAAATGTTAATATTTGAACAGAAATCAAAGATCGATCAAAGTAAAAGAAATAAATAAATAAATACAATCATCCTCACTCTTCTTTTAATTGACATGTAATCAAACATCTTTAGAGCCTCCGTCTGAATCTCTGGATCTTCTCAGTTGGAAAAGTCTTCAACAGAAAAGACCAAAACAAAGAGCGTATAAGCGCCTTAATGGAGACAAATGGTTAAAACTTCCACAGACAGCATGACCATCGAACATAAACCAGGTCAAACTTACCTGTTCATCAGATCCTGGAAGATAAAACGAGCCGATGATGTTCAAGCTGAAAACAGAAGCTGAGAACATGAGTTAGTTTGTCTGGTCTGGGTACATTTTAACAACAGATTGGCAGTAAGTGTGATTTTAAATGTGTGACTGTGAGCGTTTGTCACTGCTTTGTACTGAACATATGTGGTTCCTGTTCTTCTCTGCAGTCTCGTTGTATTTGTGTTTGCATGTTGGCTGGAGGAGCTGCTTAAAAAGGTCTCTGATAAGAAGCGGCTGTCGCTTCACACAGAAAACACGCAGTTTCTTATCTGTTGCACCTTTGCAGTAAAAGATGATGTAATTGTTTGTTTTTTCTTCTTTTGCGCATGAGTGATAATTTATTAAATTCTTTAAGTGTTCAACTTTTCCCTCCGAAATCCTTCCTTCCAACATCCTATCCATTTTCTATCCAGGTCCAAGGTGCCAGAGTTCATCAAGATGATGAGTGACCACTTCCTCTGACGGCATTTCCATGACAACCTGGCAATCGATCAAACCCCAGCCCGACCAATCTACTTTCTCTGGAATTTTCGGCCTGACCAATCAGATCAGCCTCCGTCTTTCCTGTCGTCCGTCGCCTCCTCCTCCTCCATCTGTCGGAAACTGCTCTTTTTCTTTTTTTTTCTTTTTTTTTGCGTCTCCAGCCGAAGCGAACTGGATGCTTTGTTTGCGGAGACGTTAAAAACGGCTGCTACGAAGTGGCAGCAACAGGCTCAAGTCTTTGGAATCACATCATTCAAGAAACTGTCCTTGTACCACATGATTTATCAGCATTCCCAGTTTTAAAGAACAAAAAGTTCTATATAAATATATATAGTAGATATATATATAGAGGAAAAAAAAGTAAAAAAAAAAAAAAGACTTGTTTAAAAAGTGCAACTTGACGCGGGCAGTGAGGAAGGTCGGGGTTGGGGAGGGTGGAACAAAACATATCACAAAGTGTTTAAAGAGATTTCTTTTTTAAACAAGCAGCATTGCGCAGCCTCAGCGCGTCTCTGACTGAACGGCAATCTAACGCCACACTGTGGATGAAGCTGTGCCTGATCTCCTCCTGGATGCAAAGTCAGACAGATGCACACGAAAGCAGACAAAAACTAGAAAAAAAGCAACAAGAAAAAAAGGCCCCACACTTAGACACTCTGTGTTTTTAAAGTACAAACTGCTACGAAGAAAAGATTAGGAAGCCCTAATACTTGTCCGATGTGCTTGAACTGCAGAGTGATGTGAATGAAAAACTTCACAATTGCTTGACTATCATGGCGTTACAGAGAGGAGCGGGTGTTAACTCGCTGTCCTCTTCTAGTGCATTCCCTGCTAAAGTGCAAACATTTAGATCGTTGTAAAACAAATCCGACCGTGAAGTTTACGTCTTTTATTAGTGCTTCATGCTGTTAGCCACGTCGACTCGTCACACAGCAAAACTCGTACGACCTCGCGTCTTCATAGCGTGAATCCAAGTACGATGAAAAAGCTCGGACATCCGTAGCCTGCGTGTACGGCATCTACTGGGAGGAAGAGAGTTGCTAAAGAATCAATCATTGAATCAATAATCAGCCAATCAGCACATGACTTCAGAGGGACGCGGGTGTAGGAGTGATAGAAGGTGGAGGTAACACGAGTACAAACAGCAGAAAGATCGATCGGTTGGGATTTGGATCGGATCTGGACTGAATTCCCTGGTTCAGCACATCGCACATCTGAATGTTCAGAATGTGGTGGAGGGGTTAAAACAGAATCAGAGGTCCTCACTGATGATGATGATGATGATGATGATGATGATGATGATGATGATGATGATGATGATGATGGCAACACTGCAGGGGAAACCTAGAGAACAATCATCAGGGTGAGGGAGGGGACAACTAGAAGTTATTAAAGCTTTCCTGTTTTGGATTGTTTTGATTTCCTGTACTATCAGAAAATAAAGTACCTTGAGGGGTACAGAGGATCGTCACTTGGAAGGTACCATCAGAGGTACTGCTGTCGTACTCTCAACATTGGGTACTCTTACAGTTTGTACCTTATGAAGACTAGTATTGTTCAATAAGGGTACAAGACGGCCCCCGGAAGTACAGCACTGGTCTTTATAAGATATAAACTGCAAGAGTACATGTATGTACTTACTTCAAAGTTTTAAATAGTAAATGTTACGTTGCGTCCCTTCTGCATCAGAAAGTTGCCTGATGGTTGTCCTGAGGGTTGTTTCCAAATATTGAAGCAACAATACTGGACTTTGGCAGAATTTTGCCCCCTAACAACGGCTAATTCAGCATCCGTCTTCATCCTGTCTCTTCTCTGAGCTCTCTCCAGCCAGTAAAAGTCAGCTTCATGTTGACTCTTGTCTTATCTCTTGCTCCCTTTCTCTCTTTCTCTTCCTCGTTTCCTCTAGTAATGTCCTCTTGGATATCTTTGATAAATCAGCCACAGTGCCGGTTCATAACAGCCTGTGTGTTGATATCCGTAAAGCAAAATGCTGCCATAAAGTGACACAGCGACCCAGAAAAAGAGGTTGTGAAATGCGGTTTGTCAGCCTCGGGGTGCTGCTGGGAAACAACAGCTCCAGAAATGAACATGATAAACGTCACTGTGCCATCAAAACCAGTCAGGAAGTTACATAGTGCTACTTTAAGGAGCACAGGATGTTGTAATGCACTGCAGACAGCCATGGTCTGTGTTGCAGACTCGTGGTAACGTGTTAATGAAACAGTCTGATGCAGAAGTGACACTTTTATGGTTAGCTTTTAGCTTTAGCTCACACATCTGAACACTTATTGATTCTCCAAACTGAGAACACTTTTTTCGCTTGAAGGAATATCGTGTGATTAACAGTGGATTCTTGTAACTTTGCTCTATTTTTGATTGTTTGTTAGCCAACAAGTGAACTTTTTTTTATGTAACAGAACATTTTGAGTCACTTCATTACGTCCACCTTACCAGCACGGAGTTGGACCTGTTTTGCCTTCAGATAACTAAAATGCAACTTTCTGTGAGAGTTTTTCTTGATTTAATTGTTACCATTAGGTTTATTAATACATTTTTTGTTTATTAATTGTTAATTGGGGTACAAGAGCTCCCAGAAGTACAATTCTGTTTTTTCTAAAGTACAAACTGAGTATAAATGAGTACTCACAGTTGAGAGTACAACAGTGGTTCCTTTAGGGGTACCACCCCTGTGACAATCCTTTTTGAACCCGTAACGGTTCTTTATTTTCTGAGAGAGTGGTTTAACGTCCAGCTGATCATAACCATCAACCTCCAACTCCAACCTCACCATCATTAATGAGGGGGGGCTTTGAGTTGACGCTCCACATGACTACGTCTCATTTTAGCTTTTGTTCTGAAACAGATCGATTGAAACCGATTGAACCGTCTTGCAGCATCGTGGTTGATTAAATGCCCGAGCAGCCGTTGTGTAAAAGTCCTGTTCAGACTGAACTGAAGAGCTCTGTCTGGTCCATGGTTGACCCATAAACCACCGAAACAAAAAGAAAACTCCATCTCTATCCTGAAGACATTTATGTCATCTGGGGTCAATCTGAAAGCCCCCCCCCCAATTGACTCACTCTGAACGCCTGTCAGTCCAGGCCTTTGTTTGACCCGCTTGTCCTGGTACCAACATGAGCCTTACGAGCCCTGAACCAGAGCCCTCGCCCCACCCTCTCCCCAGCCTCTCGCCCCCACCGAAGCGCTCCCACAGATGCAATTTGAACATTCACACTTCTACCAATGTGCCTTTTTAGAGTTCATATCATTCGAGTTGCCAGAGGAGGACATTTACCTGGTCTTTTAATAGGATGCAAGCTTAGGGAAACCTGTTCTTAGTCGTTAGGTTCTATGCAGTCAGGTTTTTTACCAGACCTGGGAATTTAAAAAAAGCTAAAAAGGAAAAAAAAGTATTTTTTGGATAAAAAAAAAAAAGTAAACTGTATTTAATGTACTGTACACTTATATGTAAGTAGACATCGTGTTCTGGCTCCAAGCTGATGGGACAGACGCTTGATTTAGCAAGACTAGCCCCCCCTCCTGTCCAAGTCCTCCCCATCCCCTGCCCCAAAAATCCTCCATAACCCCAACCCCACTTTCCAGTTCCAAGCCCCAGCCCTGTTTCCATGGTGAACAACGCGTCTCTTCTTGTATTATAGCTTATCAGCCTTTTATCAATATTTGATTGGCTTGTCCGAAAGCCAACGTAGTCTTCAGTACTAAGTGTGTGGTCGTATGTTGTAAAGCTAATTTTTTTATTTTTTTTCCCCTCGCGCGCGCTTTTCTAAAGAATCTTTTCTCTTATTCTTTTTTTTGTCTGTTCTGGTTTACATGTCAAATAATGAAAATGAAAAAAAACAATTTTAAAAGAGAAAAAAAAGAAAAAGAAATGGAACAACACGATTTGCTATCTGACAGCACTGTTCTCTGTCGGCGGCCATTTTGACGCGGTTAAAACCCCAAAACCATTCAACAGGAAGGCACGGAAACTGGAAAAGAGTCTATTTGAATAAATCGATCTATATATAAATGTACAAAAATATATACAGTATATAACGAGGGTGCCGTCGCTGTTATTTTTATTATCAGTTGCAAAAAGAAGCGTTTGCTCGGGGAGGAGCGATTTTTGTCAGAAGACTGAACTGGTGGAAGACAGCGAGGCCCCTCAGTGTTATAAAAAAATTTCAACTGACTTCCTTGTATTCTTTGTTGTTGCCATGACAACACCCTCCAACCAGTACGGCACCCCACACAGGACATAACGGGACCTGGAGAAGCCATCGGGCTCCATTCAACACAGACATTTGTAAATTGTATGCAACAAAATGGCAAACTTTACCATTATTTTAAAATTGTGTATGTAAAAGTTATATTTTTACATGTAGACTGTTGTTATTTTGTGTTTTAGAAATATGTTGTTTGGTTTTTGTTTTTGTTTTTTTGTGTTTATTTTTGCTTTTTTTATTTCTTAAAAGATGAAAAACGTAAATTTCAGTGTGTGTTGAAAAAATGTGTCACATTGAAAATGTAATAAGGTCAAAAATTGTAAAAAGAAAAAAAAAACTTTTTTTTATGTTTTTGGTTTCATTATTCTGTTTATATCTGTGTGGGACATTTTTGAGAGTTTGAGGAAGAAATCAGACAAAAAATATTTGTTTAATTTTTCCATGCATCATAACATTACCATTTTTAGTTGTTTTTTTTGCAGAGATACATGTAAATAGTCATCAGCCATTATTTTTCTGTGGGGTGAAGATTTGCCAGTGAAACACAACGATCATGATGACGAACCTGTTTTGATTTTTAGTGAGGTTGTATTTGTCTGGTTTCAGTAGCCAGGTGCCAACTTTTTAGTTTTGATGGGTGGTGCTCAGTAGTGTTAGTGGTTTTGGTTGCCGACCATCTGAAGTGTAAGTCAAACTGTTGTCTTAGCTTGCACCAAGCATCACTTGTATCAGGGCCGATGTTCGCTATTATTTTGCCCCATGTGGAGGATTTCTTTAGATTTTCACCAAAAAGAAAAAAAAAGGCTTTTTTTTGTTTTTATTTAAAGGATCACACCCATTTTTTTTAATGCTTAAATTTGTTACAAAATATAAATGTTTGTGGTAACAACTTCTGTTTTAGGATGGTGTAACAAAATTTTGATAAATTACGAGTAATTCTTCACTGTGGAATCCAAAGAGTGTAATTCACCTTGGCGCCCTCTGGTGGCTGTGGGGCGTTTCTGACTCCCACACTTTTATTTTCTTCGAGATGAGGCGTAAATGTCAAATGATCAAAATGACAAACTCTCAGCACCTGATTCAAGATTTAATATATGAACATTTTGGAAAAGATTGGAGCGTCGCTAATATAAAGGAGCAGGTCGTCCGCGAACAATCTCTTCAGCTGTTTCCCCAAAAAGAAATCTGATGGTGTGCTTGGCAGTTTCAGTCATGTTTTTAGTGTTTTCCATTAAAATTGAGCTTTTTATCAAAAGGAAAAGCTGCTCTGACTCGGACCTAGGTCAAACACTAGGATTGAATCTGTCAGTGTAAGTGCTAAATGTATTTTTTAAGTAACGTTATTTTTGCTATGTTTAATTTCATGTTTTCTCTTTGTTGTATAATCAAGTCATCTCCCAAATTACAGTATCCTCATTTTTATGTTACCCCTGGTGTTTCTATTAGCCAAAATGTTAACTACTTTTCTTTTTCCTCCTTGTTGTACATACACACCTCATTTCTCTTTTTCAGTGACTGTGCCATGAGCTTTGTAATCTGTTACTCTGTACCAGTTTAACTGCAATAATGAGTTGAATTCAAAATGGCCACCGCTGTCCTTTTTCATTTATTACTAGTTCATTTTTCTCACAACTTCAAGCCCAAATGAAGAGTCCGGTGCTCACAATCATCAGTAGCACCTCTGAAAGTCAGTGTGAGGTTAAGCATCTAAGGTTGTTTTCTTTATTATGGAGGCCATTTCTGGCAAATTAAATATTTTCAAACAGCATGTCATGATTATGAGACAGAAAGTCATGATTATTAGATTTGAATTCAAATATTTAAGTTTTAAAGTAATATTTAGGAGATAAAAACCCATAATTTTAAAAAATTAAAGCAAAGATTATTGGATACAAAATCTTAATTATGAGATTTTAAGTAATAATTTTGATATTAAAGTAGGGATTTTAAGTAAAGTCATGATTTTAAACTAAATAATTATTGGATCTAAAGTCATAATGAAGATTGAAAGATATATTGATTGGATATAAAAGCCATAAGTATTATAAAAAGTCATAATTATGAGATTTAAATATATTTAATAAGTTTAAAGTAACTGAGACAAAGATCATGATTATGAGATTCAAAATCATAATTATTAGTTGATCATTTATTTACATTCAAAGTTAGCATATTTAAACTCAAGTTAATTATTTGATAAAAGGTCATTACTGCTGACATCTTGCCACTCTGGCCAGCATCCATCTCTTATAAACTCTAAATATGTGCATTGGAGTTGTTCTATTGATAGACAAGCTTGTGTTTGATGGTAAATAATCAGCTATGATTCATTCGACTCAGTCTGTTCTGAGCCGGTCGAGTTTTGTTCATGTTCTCTGACTCAGAGCAGACCTCTAAGCTCTGTTGGACTTCAAATATGTTAAAAATGCTGCAGTTCGAAAGGACAAAAAGTTCCCTTGGGTAATATTTCTGGATATGGAGCTTGTTGCCACAAAGACAGAAAGATTTTAGGTTTTACCCAAGCGGCAACCTCAGGCTTAGAAATGTGAAGCCTATGTGGAAGTGCCAAAATTTGCAGTTCCCCCTTCACCCACTAGGTGCTAGCTGCAAAACAGAGCAGATCCCCATAGACTCCCATGTTAAAAACTTCACAGGAGAATTGATTATGTTTACAGTCTGGTTCAAAAAACCATTTTATGTTTAATAGGTCAAGTTTACCTTTGTGAAAACTGGGGGGAGTGAAAAAAATTCTACCTTATCTGTTTAGATGTTATCTAATCTTAAAATTCTTCATATTTTAGTGAAGAATTTTAGTGTCATACAAAAGGACACAAAAGCGTGTCCTTTTGATTGACAGGTGGCAGATATCCGGCAAACCGAGGCACAGAGTAGCACAACCTCGGTTTTTAGCCGGCTAACAGCGCGCCTTAGCTTTAGCCCGCCTACCTCCGTTA
>JBBBVU010000020.1:24044483-24056896 GCA_037177055.1 Atherinosoma microstoma | reverse complement strand
GATAGATAGATAGATAGATAGATAGATAGATAGATAGATAGATAGATAGATAGATAGATAGATAGATAGATACTGAATAAAATCACAAGGGAACTCTTATGCCTACAGGGCAGTGAACATTCCTTAAATACTTGCATGATGGAGAGACTGTTCTTCATATCCAAAAATGGTGTTACAGAGTAGAGAGAGAGAGGGAGAGATATATATAGAGAGAGATCACGTGCCTATTAAAACTTTCTCAGAGGAATTCGGGTGTGGGGGGGTGGGGGGAAGGGGTTAACTTTTATATCGGTTTCACAACATTCTCCTTCAGCCTCCCCGGGCAAAGTGGCAGCTATCCCGCGTGCGTCAACTGCCCTGTCGTGGGCGCGCTCATTACGCACGGCTCCGGTGTGCGGCAGGTGTGTTGGACCCACCCACAAAGCAAACTCCTGTCCCTCCGCAGACTGCAGCCTGTCATTTGGCAGCAGAGACACTGCGGAGAGGGCGCGCGAGCAGGTAAGAAGCTGACTGATGATTTACCTGAAGAGCTGGTTGGATCTTTAACCCGACGGTGCTTTCAGTGCTGTTGTTGACAGTTGTTCCGGGTTGGAGGAATGTCACTAGTTGGGTGTTTTAGAAGGACAGCACCTGAATAAGTTGCTTCAAAACCGTCTGAACCGATAAGATCATCACATTCAGATTTTCCACCAATTATTAATTGTATTCACTCAGTGTAGACAATGGTGTAAAACTCAGCATATTTAGCGGAACTTTATCAGTTGATCTTTATGAAGGAGATATATAACTACTAGCAGAAGATTCTGTACACTTTGATATCAATCAATCTGCAGATTAAAGATGAATAAAGTCCAATAAAATTAGTGACACATTAGCTACTGTAGGTTTAAACCAGGACTTTAAGAGAGCAAGTAGGTTGACAGCTGCAGTTTTGTTGGCACCATAAATAAATCATTTCACGCCACGTTTGTTCACGCCAGTAAGGACAAAATTGAACTTGGACTTCAGATCATGGTATTAATAGAGCCGGTAAAAGTTGCTCCTTTTTCAGAGAGGGTTAAATATTGTTCAGAATTAGCTCGATTGAGATGAAGTTGGTGTTAAGTCACATTTTTTGGGATGGTAGAGCCCCATCCTTCCAGAAAAATAAACTGGTGCAGCTTCCCACAGTTTTAGAAACTTATGGAAGCCTTGTTTCCCATCTGTGAAGTAGAATATGAGAAAAGTATCTCAATATTTAGTTTTTTTAAACTTAGAGAATCACAGTTGCTTCCATAGAAACTATGACTCCACCTCTGCCCCATAGCATCTTTGAGATCAGATATAGAACGTGTGAAAAATCTAAGACAAAGAAATCTAAGACCTCATGCCTGTACTCAGGCCATGAGTCTAAATTATGTGTCCACATGTGTACGACAGCGACTGTTATTAGAATAATAAAACAAAAATGGGTCTATGGCACAATTACCATAGAAATATGAAGGCTGTAAAGAATATAACAGTTACACTGTGTAGTCATTGTCTCCACAGTCTTGTTAAAACAAACGGATCACTGCAGGACCAAACTTGTGGCAGTTTCTGATGATGAAACTTACATTTTTCAGGTTTATGGACTCCAGTGTTCTGTTTTCTCTGAACTCAGTCGAAGGGCGAGTCTGATTGTACTCTGCACTCCGATAACAGTGCAGCAGATTCAAGATGTTATCTTTATTTCAGCTGGGTGGAGGATGATAATACCCCTCGTATTCCCAGTATGTGGAACCGCAGTGTCACTTATTAGTTAATTAATGTTGTCCATGACAATAACAACACATGACCCAAGCATGGTGTAAACTATGCTGTAAACTTAAACTCTGGCAGTACATGTTCCTGTATGGAATAGCATGATGGGCTATTTTTTCTGTCTTTTGTGGTCAACTTATTGCCAGTAACATCAATACCAGAAAAATCAATACCAGAAAGAGCATGTGTGGTCCAGTTTTGGGGTTAGCTTTACTCGTTGTGTTTGCTGTTGTTTTGAAGTTCAGCTAGTTTAAGGTTTAGGATTAGATTAAGATTTATTTTAGGTCTGGATTAGCCTTGTTTGGATTTAGCATTGTGGGGTGAAACAGATGCTAGCGTTATGAATAAAATGTATTATTGAAGGGGTTAGGCTAGCAAAGATGCTAATGCTATCAGATAATGCCTTTATAATAATAATAATAATTGATTAGATTTATATAGCGCTTTTCAGGACACCCAAAGATGCTTTACAGTGAATCCAATTATTCATTCTTGTTTAGTAGTTTTGTAATTTTAATAATAGTTTAAATGAATTGGACACTTTTAGCATCTTTTTGTTTGGGCCATTTAGAGTATTATTAGATTCCTCTGCTCTTTATTTTTTGCTGTTGTTTTGGGCTTAGCCAGTTCAAAGCATATAGAGCAACTCCTATCAGGTACATTTGTGTAAATTATATTGTTTCCAGCATCATATGAAAACTAGTTTTAGCTCTAATAAACCCACTGTGCACATTTACTCAAGCTAGCTTCTTGTTTGAAGTTTTTCCATTTGCTGGCTTGACAGCTTAAAATAGCAGGAACGTTACTGTTGATTCACTGAATTTCATTTCACGCTTTGCAGAATGTGGCGTGTACCTCAGGTTTGATACAAGCCTCCTGCTCTAGTGTTAGCAGTGTAAATTGAACCCACATGTGTTCATTTCAGATGCTGTAAGTCAGCACAGTTATGATGTGTGCAGGTGCAAAGTTTGCAGAATTCACTGCTGTGTTGCATTCAGCAGGTGAATTGCATTGCAGCATTGTTGTCATGCTTTCTCAGCATTTCCTTAAGCAGATAGCAGTGTCAGGAAAGTCAGGAATGCTCCAAGAAACGTCAATCAGGATTTCACAAATGTTGCTATCATCTGATAATCAGCTTGTTGGAGAATAGGATATCACCAATTTATGGTAGTAACGAATATTTATCTGTTGTATCTTGTTTTGTTTTTTAATTACTTTACTCTGGAGTTTACAAGATTTAAATAAATCTTGTAAACTCCAGAGTAAAGTAAACATAAAAGAAGATAAACCAAACCAATATTTGATTTGCTTTTGGAATTGTTTGAGATCATTTGTACTAATTTATCTTATAGGTATACCCTACTAAAGGGCAGTAGTAAGGAAAAGTTATAATTTTAGAAGTTCATACTTCTAAAATACTGTTTGTCTGGCATTAAACAGAAAATAGTTTGTTAAAAAAAATCTGTATTAGTAATCAGCCATTGGACAAATGATTAACTTTAACATCAGTATCGGCCCAGAATTCCCCAGTCAGTGCATCCCTCATTTCTGCTGCTTCCACACTTTTTCTTCTATTTTTGTCATTCTGGACTTGCCTCCACTTTTCTTTCAGTCCCTTCACTTAAAACTGTGCAGAGTAATTTAAATCTGTTCATCTCCATCCAACCTGTATCGCTCTTTTTCTCTCTGTCTCGCTCACACACACCCTTTCTGTCTCTTTAATGTATTTTAATGGGACGACATTCTTTCCCTTGACTCCTGCCCAGGAAGTTAACCAACCAGACCAACGAGAAAACACAACTGCTCTCTCACAGCTTTGCTCAGCACACACCCACCTCCTCTTCCCTTCATTTCCCTCAGCTTGCCTCTCAGTCTCTGACACAGAGGAGATCAAAAATAGAGACCTATTAAAAACCCACAACGGTTTCCTGTCCTAGTGACCTTTCATAAGATGATAATAATGCTGATTCTTGCTGTTCAAAGAAAGTACAATTAACATGAAGTGACACATTTTTAACACAGAACACAGAAAAACCACAAAAAGCATCTGACATCAGTATTTTAAATAAGTTGTTTTTGATAGTTTTCAACATTGTACAGTGTGATAATAATGATTAGCAAAGGTAACTAAACATGTTATATTTCATTCAGAGGGGGCGGGGATACTTTCAAAACTCAATATACCTGGACCACAAAGGCTCATAGGAGATGCAGATTCAGCAGAAATTTAACTTTTTGTGATTGCTAAAAGTTATGCACTTTTGAGTTATGTTATACTTTACAAAAGTTCTCTTCTGTTTGAATTTTAAAGTTGGTACCATGAGTGAGGAGGGTACAGGTAAAGAAACCGGCTCCCTTTAATCTATATAGCATCAGGGTGATGATGGTTTCTGACATGTTGTCATGCCACTGTCTCAGTTATGCAGGTTATACCCCTAGTCTATATGGCACAATATATATGCCATGATGCACTTTTAAATTATTCTATACCATGGTCTGGGTGAATACTCGATTCTGATTGGCTGCAGGGTGTCCGTTAAAAAGTGTTATAGGGCACCTATCAAATGTCAAATATTATTCTAAATCATTGCGCTGGCTCAAATGCTAGTTGGTAACCGTGGGAACAGAAAGTCAGCATACATAACATACAGCGAAGTCGCTTTTTGATCCTTCAATGTCGGCTCTTATTAAATGTGAAACAGAATTCCCCCAGCGTTGAATTGTTCACCTACTGATGGGAAACATGAGCTGGGTTTAGACCGTCGTGAGATTATTTCACAGTTTATTTACCACAATGTAAAGACAGTACACAAAACAAGATATGTTATAGTTTCCGTTTGGTGAATGGGGAGACACGCCGCTGTGACAGGGCGCCGCTGTGAAAGCAGCCTGCAGGCTTATTGGACTCCGTCAGTCCAGGAGAGACGAGAATGGAGCAATATTTTGTTCTCCCGCAACGTCCCGACCAGCAGTGGTTCAGGGTCCATAAACATTAAACCTCCGTCCTTCAGATGCTACTATGATGGACATGCCAGTTTCTCTATCAAATATCACCATCAACGGCAATTTCTTGCAATAATATAACAGCTTCAGCCGACCGAGCTGCAGGTGCTGTGGCCAGAGCCGGTTACCTCGGCAACGCGTCCCTGCGAGAGATATTAAATAGTCCACCAACATTAACGTTCGATAGTTGGTTTAATATTTATTTCCTTCGTCAGTGACCATGGTATAAGCAGGATAATGCCCTTCGAAGTGTCCATTATCAGAAATTAATGGACTTTGGGAACCTCTGCTTCGCCTCGGACGGTTCACGCCTTCGTGTTGTCCATTAATTTCTAATGATGGACACCTCGTCGGGCATTATCCCTACATCATTAAAGGTTGTACTTCCAAGTTCAATGTAAACCTCCACTCCAAGAACTGCTGCATTGCATTGTCATGTTTTCTGCGTAGTTGTTGGGGTGATGCCGTTTCAGATGATTAAACATAATAATGTTTCCTGTTTTGGTGTTCACCAACAGAGGACAAAGCTTGCACACTGTATTAACCTTTTCTTCATGATTTTTACTAAATCCAAACTGCTTCCATATTTCTGATGTAGTGGCATTTTTATCAGCTTCTTCAACAGTTTGGGAAGAAACAAAACATAGAGTTCAGTTTCAGTCATCCCTCGCTTTCACGGCTCTCTTCGGCTACACTCATTCTCTCCCATGTTTCTCTTAAAGCTTAGAGGTACATTCCCAGTAAGTGGACTGGAGTGTTCTGAGGGATTCATAGCTGTCTCTGTAGAGGTGCGGGCTGTAAATGTGTCCCGCTAATCTCTGAAATTGACTCAAACTTGATTGCAATCTAATTTTGAGATTGTTTTATCGCCCTAGTCTGTAGAAAGTGGCTCATTGTGCAGACCTTACCCCAATTTAGAGTCTTTCACTGTACTGGTAGGACATTCTGATTTCATTATGGTCCCACACCACACCTTTGGATATGAACATTTTCCTCATCCAAGTAAGAAATTTTGGTTGTTAGAAAAAAGAAAAAATGGAAGCAATTCACAGGAACACTAATTCAAATCTTATCGGTTTTCTCAGAAAGTTCGGTTGGTTTGAGGAGGTGTGAATGAACCGTATACAGGAAGCAGACTATAAGGCAAAGGGCATTGTGGGTAAACACAAGTAAAACATGTAGGATGATTTGCTGGTAGAAACGGCTCACAGTCAAACGTAGAAGAACATATTAAAAGTTCAGATAGAAATATGATCAACCAAAGAGTGCTAGGATCTGATGCAGCTCCATATTTACTCCTATGTGGTGGAACAGACGTTCCCTTGATGCATCCTCTGGCGAGGACGGGAATATGATATATAAAAGGTGTGATGTGTTCGGGTACATGCAGTCTGAAATACCCTCAAGTGAACCGAGTCCCCAGTTGTACTGAGTCTAGTGGACTCATAGCTGTGAACATCTTACAATGATTTCTGTATTGATGTGTGATTGATATGTTCGATTTCAATGCCATTGAATCATTGAATCTTATGTATTGACGTAGATCGATGCATTGCTACACCCCTACAACTAAACCACATATACTGAAGGTTTTGTTTATATGTTTCTATCATAATCACAATTGTCAACAATGATATTGTGTATTGCATGTTTTCCTGGTCCTAATCTCTGATCATTCAAAGGCAAATATCAGTATTCATTATAATCTGAGACAAGCCAGAATTACACCAGATTTATGCGTGTAAGAGGCAAAGAGACTTTAATAAGATGATGTCATCGCTTTCATAAAACGAGCGTCCCTCCCTGCAGATAACTGACTTCATGCATGTGTGACGTTCACCGAAACCTCCACTACCTTAGCATTTGGCAGAATTATAAAACAAACTCAATGATCTCGGTGCTTGATGTCAAAACTGTGGCGACATGTTTCGACATATAACAGGATTGGCAGTTACATCCATTTAAACTGAGATGTGTTCAAATGCAAACAATTCTTCTCTTGTTGATACTTCAGGGAATTTCTCACCAATTCCGATTCCTCCGTGCACTGAAGTCCTGAGAAATGCAGCCAAAGGTTCTCACACAGCAAGAGGAGTATTTACATGCTGAAGTTTAATCCCATGGTTGTGTGATAAGTTTTAGTTGAGGGTGTTGCCCGTCTGTCAGCCGTCTGTCAGATGTCTGTCAGCTGTCAGCATGTTTATCAAAGGAGAAAAAAAAGTATGTCTGTGCATGTTGTTACTTTTCATCAAGCTTTCTTTACATGTTTGCATGCACAATGGGACATGTTCTGCAGCCTGCCTGAGACAAACAGTGCATACCTAAACCCTAAGAAAACCATTAGCTGTTGACTGCAGCTCCTAACACAGCAGCAAGTTTTTCTTTGTTTACTTTGGAGTAACTACGACATGTTTCTCTCTTCAACATATCTATAATTATTTGGGGTGTAACATGGATTCTTTCAAAGATCCAGCAGCATTAATACAAATAGAAAATGCAGTAATTATCTGAGACATGCAGTAAAAAGGGCTCAAGATGAAACTTATGTGATCAGCAACCAAAGTGACCAGTAGATTCCTACATTTACAATTAATCTGATTTTACACTGTTTTCTCAGGGAAAACAAGACGACTGAATACATTAGATATACACGTTGCTCTTTATTTACATGTTCAAGTTACTTTTAAATGGTTTTATTCAATAAGTTTCATACCCATCCTTCATGGTTCTGATTCTGGTGCCCGGTTTCCTCCTGGTCCTGGTTCGAATGGAGGTTTTCCTTCCTGGTCCTGTTTCAGATGGAGCTTTTCCTCCTGGTCCTGGTCCTGATGGAGGTTTCCTCCTGGTTCTGGTTATGATGGAAGTTTTCCTTCCTGGTCCTGGTGGAGCTTTTCTTCCTGGTTCTGGTCCTGATGGAGGTTTTCCTTCCTGGTTCTGGTTCTGATGGAGGTTTTATTCCTGGTACTGGTTCTGATGGAAGTTTTCCTTCCTGGTCCTGGTGGAGCTTTTCTTCCTGGTTCTGGTTCTGATGGAGGTTTTCCTTCCTGGTCCTGGTCCTGATGGAGGTTTTCTTCCTGGTACTGGTTCAGATGGAGGTTTTCCTCCTGGTTCTGGTTCTGATGGAGCTTTTCCTCCTGGTCCTGGTTCAGATGGAGGTTTTTCTTCCTGGTCCTGGTTCAGATGGAGGCTTTCTTCCTGGTTCTGGTTCTGTTGGAGGCTTTCTTCCTGGTTCTGGTTCTGTTGGAGGCTTACTTCCTGGTACTGGTTCTGGTGGAGCTTTTCCTCCTGGTTCTGGTTCAGATGGAGGTTTTCCTTCCTGGTCCTGGTTCAGATGGAGGTTTTCCTTCCTGGTCCTGGTTCTGATGGAGGTTTTCCTCCTGGTCCTGGTCCTGATGGAGGTTTTCCTTCCTGGTCCTGGTTCTGATGGAGGATTTCTTCCTGGTACTGGTTCTGGTGGAGCTTTTCCTCTCCACTGCCGGCCCGTGCGGCTCAGGAAGGAGGACTGAATCAAAAGGAAGATCTATTGGTTTCCTGAGCTCGGTCATTATTCTTTATGAACTGGTTTATATGAACACAGTTATCATAAATTGGACTAATGTGGCTCATATAAAGGATTTTTTATAATCGGATTATAATTAACTGGATTAAATTGGACTGTGTCTGTAAAAGTGCCTTGAAATGATTTTGTGGTGAATTGGCTGAATTAAATTTTTTTTTTTTTCTGTTGTGTAAATATGGTCATCCGTACAGTTCAGTACGTTATTTTTTGGGTTTTTTCTTGGTAACACCAGTCACCCATGATCCATAAGCCCTTTTCTATCAAAGGTCCTCTTTCTAAGCTTGGCTTTTGTCATGGGCATCTTCCCCTACCTCCTTTCTTTCCCTGTAAACCAGCTTCGTTCTTTACACCATCTAACCAGTTTTTTCTTTTGCACATCACAACATTCTATTGCTGCTCCTCATTTAGCTGGACTTTGTTCGTTTAGCCAATGGATGCACGGTAAGCCATGGAGTAGTGTTCATGGGAAATGTAGTGATTGTAGTCAAAACAAAATTAATTTCAAACCACGGGTTTGGTGCTAATTCAGAGCCCTCATGTGATGCTAATGAAAAAGATTGTGTTATCATCCCACATCGATGGCTGGCTCCTAAATCGAATAGAAATTGTATCATGGTAGAAGTTGTGATATCAGCAAACATTGAATCGTTATTCATTAAATCAATATATTTTATTGTAATTTATTTATCCGATTCAGTAAATGCTGAGGCCAGTAGTGTAGAATGTAGTAATATTTGTCTTTATCACCTTTAGATTGGTGGCCGTGGCTTTAGGTGGGCGTGGCTTTCTTATTTTCTTCTTCTGGCTGTATGTGTAGATCTTGGTTGGATGAGTTTAGGCAGGAAATCTCCATACAATAGTAAAAATATTCAGTCCCATTCCACCCTCAGTTCAGAACAATCCATCTGTTGTTCTGTGTTAATCTCTGTTCTCATCAAACATGAAGTTTTCTGGTATGTGGAACACCCCAACGTGGCATCTGATGCCTTTGAATCATTAACACAGTGAAAATATGCAGAAGGAGAAGTTTCCCATAGACCCAAAGAAATCTAATCGTGCTGAGCTTCCAGAATATAAAAATGATTTAATAGATAACTCACCCTCAATTACTGGCTTATGCTACTTAATGTTGCCCTACATGAGTTGTCATGATGGAAGCCTTCATCACTAATTTCAGTAAACTCAGCTTGTATGAGGTCATGCTTATCTGTTGTAGCTTGTGTTTCACATTTTGATTGTTTTATTTGGCACATATGATGTCACATAATGCAAAAGACTGAATCATGGGAAACTAAGAAGAGGAAGAATGGGAAGTCTGATACAGGTATTTTAGAAATGAGGGTGTGTTGACTGAAGGATAGAAACACCTGCACACAAACACAAACACACAAACCGATGCTAAATCCAAATTCTTGTAATTCTTAGATAATTCCTCCCATGTTGGGCTCTTCAGTTATATTCTACTTGTCCGTCTTGTTTTAGTCATCGTTTCATAGCTTGTACAGACTGTATGAAAGCATCACGTCCAATCACAAATTGTTAGATTATGGGAGCATGAAAAATAAGGTTTTGACTCTGAGACACAAACATCTTTCTTCGTTTTTTAAATTTCTTGTTAAAGACCTTGTGGCTTCAGTCGCCTTCATTACGCAGTAGCTGGACAGGAAAGGAGGTCAGAGAGAGAGAGAGACAGAGACAGAGAGAGAGAGAGAGAGTGACATGCAACAAATAGCCCCAGGCCTGGATTTTAACCTCGGCCAGCTGCGTCCAGAAACTGTAACTTCTGCATATGAGACGACTTCTTTTCCAGCTGAGCTAAACGCTGCCCTGAAACTTAGATCTCAACTTTATAATCAACACAACAAAAAGCTTTGACATGACAAGAAAATGGTGGCTTTTGTTTGGTTTCATGTAGGGCTGCACAATATATCCAAACAAGGCAAGATGTTGGATAGAAGAGAGCCGGCACAGGAACTCTGTGAGACATGTGGAATACTTGTGCCGCCATTATTGCGAGGAATTTTGATAATTGATATTTCTTCAGTTATTTAGATTTTATGCACTCATCATATCTGCTTAAAAAATGACTTCGGTGTCTGGGCTTTGTCGTTGGGGTGGTGGCGCCGCTCGGGGATAGATGTAGGGCCTAGCTAGACATCTAGACTCCTGTTTTTCTGCTGTGTTGATCGTGTATCATGTAATCCACACTGGAATATAAAACACAAATCCTTAGAATGTATTAAAAGTTGGTAAAGAAATGGCTCCAAACCTTTCCAAAGGCTGTCAAGGCGCCGCCGCATCAAGTTACTAAAGGACTGGGAGCAGGTTAGCTCGGGCAACGTCGTTGACATCGGTCTCAGTGACGGCAGAGTATGCAACCAAGTTCTCTATAATCTGTTCACGTCTGTCCAGGAATCCAATTCAGAAATTGTATTTGACTCAAAATGGGAAGCTAATTCTAACAAGAAATGCCACTGACGTCACTCTCCAGCGCCACTTGGGATTGTGAATTTCGAAGTGATTTATGGAACACTTTTTGCGGGGGGTGGGCATGAAAACAAAAAACCAATGTTTTCTTTAGTTGTGTCTTAAAGTTTTCCGTTTTGAAGAAGAAAATGAAAATGCCGTTTGGATGAGTTATTATTTATTTTATTTATGAGTCAAATAAGCAGCTAGGACTTTGAAATGAAAAAGCATTTCTGCTAATACATTTTAATTTTCAAATTTGACATTTCAAATGGATTTTTGGTAATTATTTGCTGGGGCATCTTTTGAAAATTAAATCTTAAACATCTTTTTCTTAATCATAAATAAAGTTACTAAATGAGCAGTCTTGAAGAAGAAAATGAAAATACAGTTTAATTATACTGTTAATTTAATAACAGTTTAATTATGAGTCAAAATGCAGCTTTATTTTGAAAATGAAAAAGCATTTCTGCTAATCCATTTTAATTTGGATTATGGAACAGATTTGCTTCCATATACATGATGTGTTTGTGTTGCTGACTGAATGATTTTTATTAAGAAAAGAGTTACTTAAATCTAGCGTTAGCTAAAATACGCTATTAGCATAATTATAGCTACAAGCTGTAAAGTTTAACAGACGTCTGTGCATGAAAGTTTTGCGAGTGGAGCTTCTTATGAGAAAACTTAAAATGGGGGGGTCGAATTTTATTTATCGCAGATCACATTGTCATGGCAACTTTCAACAGTGTTATCGTATTTTGCATGTTTTCCTCATATCGTCCTGCCCTCATGCAGCTTACAGCTAAAGTCCTCTTTAGACACTTAAAGAGAAACATGCTTAGTTGTGATACAAATCACTGAAATTCAACGTAATCCAGTTCTACACAATTAATTATTCTCATATTTAGTCCAATGCATTATAAAGGGACTAAAACAACATAGCTAAGGAAACACTGGATCACATCCGGGTCTTAATGTAAGGAAGCATCCACACTGGTGCTGTTTGGTCCGCTTCCACAGATAGCACGGTTCAATGCTTGAATGATGCATCGTAGAGCAACATGTCGGATAACTCGTTGCCTGTCCTGCTGCTCATACTGGACAGATTCTTGAGAAAACCGTGTTAAGTTTGAACACCAAAGTAAAAGCAGAAACCTCAAGACTGGATAAGATTAGTTAACTTGCAGTGAAGGAGCATCTCTCAGTCCGGGCCAACTGAGCTGGATCTTCTTCTTCTTTCTTCTTGTTCAGTGGTCGTTTCAGGGAATATTGCCTCTGGCGAGCAGGTGTTGTAACTGCATGACGTCGTTCAGGTGGTTTGATATGCTGAAGTAAGGTGTAGTGTGAAAGCAAAAAAACCAAAAGAAAGTGCAAAATGTATCAGAATTCCCTGCCCAATGAAATGGAGTCTCTCGGACTATCCTGGTGTAGATGTGCCCTAAGAGTCAGGAAGAAACTGCTGAACTTCTAATTCAGCATCCTTCTAGCATCCTGTCTCTTCTCTGAGATCTCTCCAGCCACTAAAACTCAGATAGATAGATAGATAGATAGATAGATAGATAGATAGATAGATAGATAGATAGATAGATAGATAGATAGATAG
>JBBBVU010000020.1:23993669-24008922 GCA_037177055.1 Atherinosoma microstoma | reverse complement strand
TGTTAAGCGCCCTGAGATGACATTGTCGTGAATTGGCGCTATACAAATAAAGATGAATTGAATTGAATTGAATTGATATCCTCATAGATGGACATCACATTTTAAGTGGAGAGGAAAAACTCCCTTTTAACAGGAGGGAGAACCTCCTGCAGAAGCAGAACCGGGAAGGACGGCCATGTGCCTTTAGGGTCAGGGGTGGAAAGGAAGGAGAAACCTGCTGAAGAAGAAAAACAGAAACAAATGAATGATAATAATAATGTCAGATTTTTATACATGGAGAATAAAGAGAAAATAAAAAGTAAAGAGTGAGAAATGGAGGGAAGGGCTCAGTACAAGCTAGTAGTAGTAAAAGTAAACGGATGGATACAGGTCACCAAGCCAGACCTGATTATAAACTTTATCCAAAGGAAAGTTTGAAGCCTGATCTTAAAGGTGGACAGGATGTCTGCTTCCTGAAACCAAACTGGGAGCTGGTACCACAGAGAGTGGTCTGATAACAGAAGGTTCTGCCTCCCATTCTACCAGTAGAACCTCTAGGAACCACCAGTAAACCTGCAGTCTGAGAGTGAAGTGATCTGTTGGGGGGGAAAAGGATCTATGAGGAGCTGGGTCACTGAGAACTTTTTCTGTGAGGAGATTTTTCTTTTTTCTTTGGCTTTGTCTATAAGCTGAGTCATAATTTGTAATGACTTGTCTGTAATAAGTGGGACGTGCTTATTGATGGTATCACCTCAATGTTTCGTTTATTAAGTACAGAAGTTGAATTTGAAACACTTTCAAAAGTTTAATGACAGAAAATTTGAGCTTTTCTTTCTTTTTTTAAGTAAGAAAAATTAAATATTAGAAGAATATTAGGGTAAAAATAATCACATACACCCTTCCCTTTGTTTGGACACTGTTTAGGATTACAGGAAATTTAGCAAATTGCCATCTGTCCTCATTTGGGTGCGACACAATCATGTTCAGTCTCATGTGGTTATTCTTTTTATTTAAACCATTACTCTAATTATAGATCAATATGTCTGAACGGTGTACGAAAAAATATAATTCCTGCTAGTTTAGTTTATGATGCTAGTTATTTGTGATCTGCAAGAGTTCACCAAAAATATCCTCTTGTCACGGAATGACTGCTCTCATGAAGTCAAGTGAAGTCAGTCGTAATGTGGATTTAAAGGGAAATAGGTCAGCTCATATCAAACAGGATTTCACACAGCGTGACAGATGTTAAGGAATGTGGCTCGTAGCTTCTTTTTTTTCAACCCTGATGCCCAAAGTTATTTATTCATTAAAAAAAAGAGGCAAGCGGCTTCATGTACCGAGAGGTTGACCAGAGTTCAAACCATAAACGTCTCACTGCTGATCTCTAACCTGTGTGCCCCCTGAGAGGCTCAGTAACCTTTTCAGCAGATTATTTGTGGTTAGTCTGTCAGAGATTGGATTTGGATAATCACACATCTTTTTGATTAGATATTAATTCAATAGGTTTAGATTAGATTGAATAAAAAGGTTTTAGTAGATATTATGATCCATTTATATTTGGGATTTTGTGGGAATGGTGCAGTCTGGTGACATGTTCGCAATGTGAATGTTTCTTTTGTCATGCACCAAGGTAATGATTCAGATTATGTAAATCAGAGCATCTTTATGAATAACAAAGGTGCTTCATGGGATGTTTAGTCATTCATGTTTGAGTTATAATGAAATGTGCAAACCCAAATAAAAAAAATAAGAAAGAAGGTTTTTTGAGATGCGTAGCCCCCAAATTAAATTTGTGTTTAACAAATTAACAATAAATTTCAACAATCAAATTTGAGACCCCATGTGACCTATAGGATCAGTACAGGAAATGTCAGGGCATTGTGCAGTGTCACTCGTGCACTTTATGATTAAACACACTTAACACTTTAACATCATCTGATGTCATTTAGCACTCCCTCTGGTCTAAGATCAACAATATTCTTATTTGACTGACTCAGACTGATGCTCGTCTGCAATCCTGCAGCATTCGGTTTGTGCATCTCTGAGTCAGTTAACGCTGCCTTTCAGATACGCTAAATATAGGAACAAAACAGCCAGCGCAATCAGTTCCACGTTTAGTAAATCACGTTGCATGTGAAAAGCTGATTTATTTGCATCTACTCCTCCCAGTATTTTGCGTGTACTGGCAGAAACGCCTAGATTACATATTCATTCAAGGCAAACGCACAAAATGGATTGGGGCGCTACTTTGCCCGTTTAACAGGCGCAATCCTCGGTGCGCCCCTTTAGTAAATCAGCTGCAACATGTTTTGCAACATGAGAACCTTTGATAGATCCAGTCCTACATCACTTCCTGCTTCTAAGAAGAAAGTGACTTCTTAGAAGAAGGTGGTTGCCTTCTTCTTCTAAGAAGAAGAAGGCCTTACGTCACTTCCTCCTTCTTCTTCTAAGAAGAAGAAGGAAGTGATGTAAGGCCGGATTCCTCGGTGCACCTGTTAGTAAATCAGCTGCAGCATGTTTTAACACGCGCAAACCTTTAATACATCAGGGCCTTTGTTGTTTAATCATTATCTTTTAGTAGTGAGGTACCTTATTGTGTTTTTTAAATAAAGATATTTTAATTTGATTGGATTTATTTTTTTTTATTTAAATTTTTAAAAAATCTAAACATTTTTTTTCAAAACAATCAGATGAAAAAATATAATTTTTTTTGTATTTATATTTAAATGAAAGCATCCTTAAAATATTCCATTCATTTAACAAAAAAATAATTTTCTGTATTTGATCTCTGAACACTAGCTTATTAAACATCTGTGAACCACACAATTCTAAGAATGGTTTTATAATTTGAAATGAAAAATATTTTAAAATAAAGAATAGCATCATTCTCACTTTTCTTTCTATTTTTTTCCTCCTACTCAAATGTCCCCTAATAAGCTGCTTTTGATAGTTTCTATTTACCATATCACTAATAGATAGCTCATATGCGACTCAAATAGAATAAACCCAGTGATCATAGGGACACATTAAGGATTAGTTTGAGCAGATTTTGACCTGATTAGCATTGAATATTCTTGTTAAATATAATAACAGGAAGGATATTATGTACAACAATGAAAAGGGAAGCAGTGTGTAGACGACAATAACAACAACAGGAACATATTGCCTACCAGATTGCCTCTGGCCAAATGGAGCTCAACAGTTTTAACAACACAAGACTCCTGTCCGTAATTACTTTTATTTTACGGTACATTTTTCTTTTTCCCTGTCTTTGTTGTCCATGCAGATTTGTTTTATGATGAGAGAAGATTAAGGATAAAACCATCTGATATGCTGTTGGAAAAAAACCACAATGAAGTATGAAGATGTAGAAAAAGAAACAAGAACCTGAAGCAGCTGGAAAACAATCAGCCAGGAAAAGCTAAAAAACATTATTGTTTTAAAGGTTATAAACTATCCAAAAGAATCAGGAAAACCCTCCAAAGTTTAATAACAGGAACTAAAAAAGATACTTGATGAGCTATCACACAGACTAACCCGAAGAAAATGAAAATATAGTGCAAACACAACTAAAATAAACTAAAATCAACCTACTCAAGCTAGAAAAACATTTAAGAGGCTGTAAAGTATCATAAATAAATATGAAAGCAACTTATGCTTCAGAGCAACAAGTATCAGGAGAAGAAAGGTCTAAGATAAGCAAACGTTTGAGTCTGAGGTCTGTTATATCTGTGTGAGATTCATCTTCTTCTTTGTCCTTGAGGCTGTCAGGCAGCAATAAACAAAAGTAATGAAATGTTTGAAATTTTTGTAGCTTAAAAGGATGAAGCAGGTTGACCAAATTTAATGTTTCCAACCGGGATGGTGGTGCTTGTGTGTTTTATTGTTTGCTGTGCAGATTGCTGAAAGCTTAATCTCTGTGTGATTTCCTCGTAAACCAGCCGTTGTGTCTCCTTCATCTCAGAAACATTTCTCACACCTCACACTGCAGATGAGATTTCCCCCTGTATGATCCACCCCTTGGTGGAGCTTTAGCTGGTAAAACAACAAAAGGTTGAGGATACATCCATTTTTAAGAAAGTGGTATATCCATCCTTCCCTAGAAATTTAATGAAGGGCATCATGATTTGTAAAAGCTTCCAGTTCACCTTCAATGAACTTTCATTCTGCAGGGAAACCCTGAAGACCTCTGCACATTAGTGAGGCATTCACTATATTTCCCAGGGTGCATTGCTGTTGTATATCTGGGTCAGATGGTGCACAGCTCATTGCCATATGTCTGTACTGTGAGGCCACAGGGAATTGAGGACCAATATGAGTCTGTATCTGTGTATCCTGGACTTTATTTGGAGTTTTTTACTGATAAAAAGCTTCAACTACATGTTTTTATGTGTGTTTTTTCAATCTGCAAACAGGATTTTTTACATAGATAGTATTTGTGGTTAAATAACTGAAAACGTTAATTGTATTAATGTGTATTAGAGGGAATTAACCCCTTTGGTTTATATTTAAACGGCTAATGCTGGATAAAATTAGGATTAGAAGTCATTAGTTATTTCAATCATATTTAAATGTTTTAATCAAATCTCCCTACAGCTTATGAAGCGACCCCATGTAGAAGTTTTTACTAAACACAGTAACTCAAGAAGTGCATGAGGACAAATACAACACAGCTTCCATGTCTTGTGTCCAGACTGGACGTCCTCTGTTTTCAGCACCAAAAATAACATTAAAAATGATCAGCTTGGTGCTAATCCCACCACGGCCTGTAAATATTTTAATACTGCAGTGATTAGAAATGACCCTAAACCCCAGACGCCCACCCTACCTCTTAGCGCTCTCAGGCCTGGGCTCGTCTCCCACCCCGGCTTTAGCAAGCCATTCCTGGGGGAGGCGGCCAGGCGAGTCCCTGGATTAAGGCCACTCGGTGCTTTGGACCCTTGAGCCTTGAAAGTTAAACCCCTGGATGTTTGCCACTTCATTTCTCTAAGTGGCCTCAGTCCTCTTGCTGTGATTGTTAATTAAAGTTGGATTTATTCAAGAGGCTTTTGGCAAAAGCTGAAAATTTTTGACATTTTCTGTTCTTTTCCTCTTTTTTTATAAAAAGTGAGTTGTTTGGACTTTTTAATTTTGTAGTTCAGTTGTCTATCTTGTTTATCTGCCTTTTATTCCTGTGTGAGAAAGTGGGGTGGTGTGTTTTTTATTGGGGGGGAAGGGTGGGGATTTTTCCATATGAGCGAGCAGATGCTGCAGTTTCTCAAGAGGGATTTATGCCACGACAAACACACAAACACACACATACAGGTTTTAATGTCAGTATGCTTTTTATCAGTGAAAAACATTTACATGTAAAGACAGCAGATAAAAATGGAAGAAAAGACATTTAATGATAACTCAAAGATCACAGACAGTAATGGGACAGAAATCTTCATCTATTTTTTCTTTATTTTTAATATCTACCAAATGTTTGTTTCTATTAACTGCTCTGTTGTCTGTTAAATATCTTAGATAAAAAAAGACATGATTACACATTGTCCACTTTTAGCAAGTACAGCTAAAATGACAGTTAGCTAAATGTTAATGTCAGCAAGTGAAAGTTTGGATTAAACAATAGTCTTGTTTTTGTTTTGTTCGATTTCAGGGTAAATAAAAGGAAAATAAGAACTATGTTAAAATACAGGTACTTCAAGAAATGTAAGCACAGGTAACTTTTACCAAGTTTCATGTTTTAAGTAGGCTAGCTTGTTCTAATGCTATTTGATAGTTTTTATTGTAAAACACCAGGAACAGTTTCAAATCCTTAGAAAAACTGATTGTTCAAATCTTGTCCCAGCAATTAAAAGCCATGAGCTCCTCTAGAAATCTAACAGAATATTAGTTTCCCACAAGGCAGAAGGCCAGAAGATGACAGCTAGCAGCTTCCTGTTTGAGTTGACGAGAGTATCATGCCTCCTGTTGTTCTTTTGACATGTTAAAAAAAAACCTGCTAATGCTGTTTTACATCTGTTGTAATGCAGTTAAATGGCAACCATCAAATGACTCTGTTAGCCATCGGTATTTATTGGCTCCAACTCTTAACTGGCATTAATGGGAACATAATACTGGGGTGCACATGCTAATTTGCACTGACAGTGGCATGGTCAGAACTATGAGAGTGGGCACAGCTTACATTTGCTGGCCGTAATGTGGCCCATGAAGACTCTGAAATTGACAGTAACAGGTCATGAACAAAAGAGAAGTGATTGATCGTCTTACCTGGAAACTCTGTAAGTTTCCCAGTGTGAGGCTACTTATAGCAGACCAGTCAAAAATGATAAACTAGTTTAATTATCTCTGAAAGTCATGCTTACCAGAAACTGTCATCCAGCACAGCCTGTATTAGATAGTTCGATGCTATTCCTTCATGTTCTTATAATTACAGGCTTATGCTCTGGATTGTAGTGGTGGTAATTAGTGCTGAACCAGTTCTGAATACACTACAGCCCCCAGAGCACTGGCGCTTCGCACACTACTAAAAGCAGTCATAAAAGGTCTAATTGTTTTTACATGTGTACCCATGTTTACAATCCCATTTAAGCATGCTGCCTTTGGTCTACATCACCACTTCACACAGTCGTCGTGTCCTGCATGGTCCGTTTTGACTCAGTGTTACACATGAAGATATTGGAGCCATTGTGCATCAGTTTTTCCAAAAGGTTCCCCAACACCCAGTGGTCCTTCAGCCTGGTCTTACTCTAACGATGTCCATTGTATTGTAATCCCTTGTATCACTTATCCATACAAATGGGAATTAGCAGCAAATTTAACAGCAACATAATCAAACTGATTCATAACCAAATAACAAGTAAAACAGCAAGGCAAATAGCAAATGGCAAATCAATCAAATAGAACATAGAAAATATCAGCCGCCTGTCAATCAAAAGGACACGCTACTAATTATGAAGAATTTTAAGATTAAATAACATACAAGATAACAGATAAGGTAGAATTTTTTTCACAGTTGTCATGAAGGTAAACTTGACCTATTAAACCTAAAATGTTTTTTTGAACCAGCCTGCAAAGATGTTTAATTCTGCTGTGAAGTTGGCCTTTTTAACATGGGAGTCTATGGGGATCTGCTCTGTTTTGTAGCCAGCACCTAGCGGAGGAGGGGGGAACTGCAATTTTTGGCCCTTCCGCATAGGCTTCACATTTGTAAGCCGGAGGTTTGCGCTTGGTTATAACCCCAGATGAAGGGTCCCAAACAAGTAGGACAGCTTGGATCCCGAACTGGGACACTCTTACCGTTTTTTTCCTGTGGAAAAGCAAACAAAAAGGCGTACCATCCTGTCCCATAATGAGCATGACCCCTTGGTAGCTTTTAATACACTTAGGTGTTAAGACAAAACACTCATAGGTTATGTCTTTTCATGGTTTGTCTCACCTTGGGTAGCCGTCAGTAGATTAACTAGCTGGTAGAATTTATCTTCTTATATTACTTCTACAATTAGACCGTAGTGTTTGGTTCAACAGCATATGCAGTGAAATGCTAACATCTCTAAAACTGAACATTAGTTTTTTGGACAGTGATGCCTCCTTATTGATGGACTTTTCTCATAAATGTTTACCCAGAACTGGTGAATTTAAATGTTGTATCAGACAGTATTAATCTGGTATTTCAACTGCTCACAGTCTTTGTTAACTTTTTGTGGGGATCTGTAATTGTGTTCGCCTCTTTCAGCAGGCTCTCGATTCTTCTTCATCCCCATCACCACTTAGTCCTCACCTAACCACCAACAAAGAAGAGGCAAAACAGGCCTGGAAAACCAATCATAAGGAATCAACTGTAGGCCTGTCTCGCAGTTCAAACCTGCAGCGAGCCGGCAGCATCAAAGGCCTGATTAGTAAATTCTCAGGTTCAAATTACTTCTCATGTGCAAGTCCTTATTCTGGACCTGGCCGATTCCTAAAGTCTCAATCGTTGGAGGCTCTGAACACCTCAAAGTTGAAATTAAGCCCGTTCATGTCTAGCAGAGCTGAACCAGATGGGAGCCCAGTCCGTAAACTCAGTGGGAATCCATCGGGGAAAAACACTCAGAATGAGGTTGAATCGGCTCAAAGAGATAGTTGTTCAGAAGGGGGCCGCACCCAGAAGACTGATTCAAAACCAAGAAGCACAGCACTAACTACAGACTCTGGTAGAGACTCAATGGCTGACTCTGGCATGGGATCGGTAAGAATTTAAAAAGCAAAGGAAGATCTTCTGCCAATGCCTGACAAGTCTTCCTGCATGATTTAAGTGCATGACGAATCCATCCACATTACAACCTGAAAGCATGAATACCACAATTTCAGAGCTCAAATGCTTGAATGATCCTAATCTCGTTGACCCATCTAACCAATCTTATTTTCTTTTGATTCTTTCTGTAGGTGATTGTTATATTATTGTCTTTGGTGTGATACATCAATGAAAACATTTTCCAGTAAGATTATGTTGGTTTTTACTCCACGACGAGACAGAAACAGATCAAATCATAGTGTGTTTTTTTTCATTTCCTCTGCTTGAGTTTCTGCTTGACTTTGATCGTGCAATGAAGCATGGGATAAGTAAGTTTTTTTTCTAATCAGAAAATCCCCAAATATTAAGCAGAGACCAACAAAGATCTACAACCAAACTTATTTGTATTCCCTTCTACTTGACTTGAATGAATTTTATCTTTGGGAATGGAGAAAAAGGTCATTTTAAAACAAAGTGTTCAGGTCTAAAATTCCAATAAGTTGACAAGCTAAAACAGATGCCGTCAAACAAGAAGGACGACTTCAGACAGGGTTTTCAGTGAAAGTGGCTCTCTTAACCTGGTTAGATCACCATGGTAACCAGAGTAGAGTTTTAGATTGACATCCTGACATCGTGCCATCATATAAGCTAACCAATAAACACATATCGATATCTTTATATTAGTTAATATTTTATCAATATAATTGACTTCTTATTTCTCAGAAAGTTAAAAGTTAAAAGTTCTCGAGTCAAACAGCAGGCGTGTAGTAACTCATTCACATAATTAAAAGAATTCTGACAGCATTCCTCTGTTGCCTTAATTGCATAAACATACGTTTTCTTTTTCTGTGGAGGCCAAATAAAAGGTACAAGAAGGGTAAAATTAAAATTTGAAGCAAGCAGCTGTTTGACATCATGTTACCCTGAGCAACAGTAGGTGGTTGTTTTTTCAGCAGTCTTCATCACATCCTTGTGGTGTTCCTCTGCCCCCTAGTGGCCAGAAAATACATTAAATGCAGCTTTAACACTTAAATGGTTGATTCAAGAAATAATGGACTTTTTAATGGAATTTTTTTTATTAATTATTATTCTCATTATTATTATTATTATTATTATTATTATTATTATTATTATTATTATTATTATTTGGCCTTTTAACAAATGTTTAAAAAAATAAAAAATTGCCTATATCTGTGGTGTATGTACCATGTGATATGTCAGAATTATTGTAGTGCAAAGGGAGTCCACCAGGGGGCAGAAGATAAGTATCAGATTGTTTACAACAGGGTTTGAGTGAAACGGTTTTTCCATAAAGTGATGCAACAGGCTTCAGAAACTATATGTATCAAATATGAATATAGAAGTCGAGAAAACATATCAAATGACATTATCTCGATATAAGGGTTTAATAATAATATATATTTTTTAAACTATGATGAAACAAAGAGGCCTTTATTTGTTAGAGTTCAGGAAAGCGTACAGGAAGTAATTTGAATAGCACATGCAGGTCTTAACACAGTATAAATTCTGATCAGTTGCAACAATTACCAATTATAAATTAGGTTCTAGCCACTTATTTACGGGCTCATCATGATCTTCTCATGATCTTGATAAAAACAAAGATAATAACCTTGATATAACCAGTTGTAGTAGGAGGTTTAAAAAAAGGCTGTTTTTTAGAGATAATGAGAAAAATGACCTTGTTGTCACATGAAGCTGAGCTTTGTGATCTCTTGATAACAGCATGATTAACCAGTGACCTTGAGATAACAGCATTAGAACTAAATAATTGTATATATTCCTGCTTTCGGCTTCCGTTCCTGAAATAAAACCCTACAGCCAAACATATTTTGGAGTAAACTGCATAAAATTGAAGAAAGTTGACACTTGACCTGATCTTTTATGTAAGTTTGTTCTCTGACCTGCCGCCTCTTGCTACCTCCTCACCATTTCTTTCAGTTCAGCTGATTGAATGAACTGTTCGACACGTGTTCAGTGCTTCACCTGCTTGTACTTTATGTGGCTGCAGCTGGATCTCTTCATGTTTTAAGTTTGCACATTGAATGATTTCATTCGTCCTGGAAAAGTATTTTTCATTTAATCCAGTTTTCTCTCCTTCCTCTGCAGGAGTCAGAGTTGGATTCGAACAAGCAGTCTGACAGCCAATCAGAGGAGGACCCCTCCACACCCAGAGCTCTGTCGACCAGCCAGAACCCCAAATATCAGCTGTTCCTAAACAACGAGCTGAGAACTAATGGGTTAGGTGGCAGGGACGTCGATGGCCCAGGAGGGGGCGGGTCATTTGGAGAGAACAGCCCCAGGCTGGCCAGATGGGAGACCACCCGGCTTGGGGCAAACAACTACCGAGGGTCCCTGGAGTCCTTGGCCTCGCGGGACTGGGACACAGGTTCTGACAGGGTGGGTGAGACACACTGTGGGCTCTGCATGTGTGTGTGATTTAGCTCTGAGAGATTAAAGTTGGCATTTATGATAATCAGGTGCTGCTGTGTTATTTCAGATGGTGAAACAGCACCGCCTCCTGGTAATAAAACAGATTTAAGTACATCATTACCAGGGAACTGTAGAGAGCTCCTTGTAATCAGAACCTAAAGATCCTACTATGTAAATCAACAGGAGAAAGTCTTACATGAACTGGAATTTCTAACAAACTTTTATCCATTTTATTCTTGTTTTTTACTCTAAAAGCAGGTATTCACTTTTAGAAAAGGCTTGATGTTCGGTTGTAGTGAAATCTTACTCTTTTATATAGCAGCTAACATTTTTAAAATTCCTACTGAATCTTATTAACAGCGGATATAAAAAGTATACGTATCAATATCAAAATTCCAGGCTCTTGTGATACCAAAAAAAAAAGAAATGAAAACCACAATGAGTCATTTCACAAGTGTTCCCACCTTTACTGTGACCTTTAACCTGAACAATTAATCTGGAAAACCAAAGAGATCCATTGATTTGTCCCAGTGTTTAGTCTTCTTGGGTACATCAGTTTAAGGGAAAATGTGAAGTTCAGCTGTCCTTGTAGGATTTTCCTGACACTTACTCCTTTCCTGCAATGGCAAAAAAGAAAACATGGTTTGGAGAGCATCGAAGGGTTGAAAGGTATCAGTCAGGAGAAGGGTAAAAAAACATTTCTACAACGCTGAATGAATAATGAACTACAGTGAAAACAGTCATCAAGAAGTAAGTAAAATATGAGACAACAGTGAGTCAGGGAGGCTGACGGAGCTGCAGGACGATTTAGTTGAGTCCTACATGTGACGTATTCTGGTGTAGGGCTGGAAGACGAAAGCTTTTTCTGACAGAAAAGAAAAGAAAAGCATCCAAACCTGGCTACAATTAGTAAAAAATAACATCAAGTCTCCGAAAATCATGTTGGAAAATGTGCTCTGGTCTGATGAGACCAAGGTTACACTTTTTAGATAGATAGACTTCTTCCTTCGTATTGTTTCGAACATTGTTGGAGCAGCTTATAGAAATATATAAGAGCAGGAAAATGAGATATACAAATATACACACACAAGTATCATCAAATACCTTAAATACACATAAAATTAAGTACAGAAAGAAAATTGCACTAAAAGATTTAGTAAGAAAATTGAAGTGAATTAAAAGTTAAAAACAACAGTTTTAGTAACTGATTGAATTAAAATAACACCTCCTCAGGTTGGCCTTGCCCTGATCTGGGCTCTATGTTATCTATCTATCTGCTATCTGTGTTTGTGTAACTGTGTGTTCAAACACTCTGGGAAAAACTGCTCTACAGTATTTTTGCTCGTGGGTTCTGAGTCCACCTGATGGGATTGTGGTGAAGAGGGATTTCCCATCATGTGTATGTCCGGTAGAGAGGTACCTATAATCCTCTTAGCCATCCTCACAACCTGTTCCAGGTCTTTTTTCTAATGTGGCAGTGCAGGTAGAGAACCATATAGTACAGCAATAAGTCTGCTTTTTATAGTGCACCTGTAGAAATGTATCAGCAGCTTCTCTGGAAGACTTTTTGTCCACATTTCCAACAGAAAAACCACATTGCATCTTGAAAAGTGCACTATAGCTGTGATGAAGCATGGCGGGGGCAGTATCATGCTTGGGGTTGCACAGTTTCAGTTACATTTGGGGTTCAATGCAACAATGACCCCAAACATGCATCCAAATCATTAAAAGAACAACTTGACCAGAAGAAAATGTAAGTTTTGGAACAAACTATCCGCAATTCAGACCTTTTTCTAATAGAAAACCTGTGGGGTGGCCTGAAAAGGGCTGTACACAAGACACGTCCCACCAATTAGATTTGGAGTGTTTGAAAGGAAAAGTGAGCAAATATTGCAGAGTCGACATGAGTCATGAAGACTGGACGCTGGGATTAAATGGAAAGGTGCTTTTTCGATCATGTTCTCCTTAAAAACATCAAATTTAAAATTGAATTGTGCACAATCTTTTTTTTTTGTGCAAAATTTGCAACAAACCTCTTCTGGCCTTCGTTTATTTTATTTATTTTTATCAAACTGATTTATTTATTTATTTATTTATTTATTGCTTTTATTCACTCATGTTTATGTATTTATTTCTATATGAATTGTTTATTATTTGTTTCTTTTATTGTTATTAATTTATTTAACATGTATTTATTCCAGTCTTTTTTTTCTGTACATGCTTTGTTTTTATATAACTGTACATAAAATCAGGAGTTATGGGGTTGAAGGTGGCAAAAGTTTAGAAAGCATTTATTATGGTTTCATTTCTTAACATCACAAAGTGGCGTTTTAACAGGTTTTATGACTTCCTCTTCCCTGATTTATCACATTTAAGTTTTTGTAAGTTTCAGCCTCTGAAGCTAAAGTGTTAATTATCTTATGTGGGATTAATTTGATCTAATTATTCCTTTCCAGCGTCTGAACAGCGCCATCTCCAGGACTAAACGCAGAATTAAGGTTTCTCATTGGCTGTCGTGGTCACCTGACTGCTCTCACTATAGTCAATCAAAGCAGCATTTTCTCAGCTTCAGCACATCCTTTACGCTGCATCAATCAAATCTGATCAGCTTTTTTTTTTTTTTATCGAGCTTTTATTCATATTTAAGGAATGAGGCGCTTCACTTCCCGTAAAAGATCCAGATACCAGCCCTCCCTGCTCTGAATGTCTCACGCCATAATGTTTCTGATTCACAGCAGACAGTACTGTCCTGTTAAAGTGATGAACATTTAAATGTTAAGCTCAAGTTTCTTCATCTTGTTTTAAAGTGATTGATTAAAACCTTTGAACCTTTTTATTTAAACATAATGATTCAGTGTTTGTTTATGACATTAACAGGACAGTAAGATGAGCTTTGACAACACAACCTTTGCTGCCTCCGTTTGCATTTGTCTTGTTTAACCTTAACATTCCTCTCTGTCATGTGTAATTAACTAGAAGTGTAATGCTGGTGTGTCTGTGTGTTTACAGCAGGGTGTCATAGACAGCCCTCCCAGAGTGTTCAACAGCCCCTACTCCACACCCACCTCCATGGATTACAACCCAACGTACCGACTGTCCGAGTTTAAGGTCTGTTGTGGGAAATGACGGACTTTTGCAAGTGGTACAATTTAAAAGTCTCGAGGAATCCCTACAGCAGATTAACTCCAACATGCAAACACAAACAGATTTATGGGTTATTTTTATTTCGATAGTTTTCAGGAACAGTTCTCCAGACTTCCTGAAGGACTTTCCAAAGCTCTTCTTTGTGTGTTTTTTGTTCTGTACTCTGTCCAGATGATCCTGCTTCAGTAATGTAGAGGTCTGAGATCTGGGGAGGATTCATCCCTCCACCAGACCTGTTGCCACTGATTTTTAGTCTGTTTCTTGTATTATTTGGCATACCTCAGTCTTAAGCATAGCTTCTTGACAGCCATCCTTCCATGGAGACCTTGACACATCTCTCAGGTCCTGTATCAGACATCACTGTCAGGTCTTATTCATCTGCTGTAGAAAGTCTTTTTTACGAATGACCCTTCTTCTTTTATCCTTGCAAATAACTTTTTTGCATTCAAAAGTTTAGAAAAAGTTAAATTAAGTTCACCTGTAAAGGTTAAAGTGTAATTTAGGTTCATTTGGATATCATCCACAGAGCAACATATCCTTAACTTTTTGTTTGTAGTATATTTTGGTTCACCCCGTGAGTCATTTGCCTTTTATTCGTCTTTAATGGTTTAAAAATAGAACATGAGCCAAAGAAAAACTTTCAGAAAATCCGTCTGCTTGGAGGGAAAACGTGAAGGCTGGTTTACGACTTTTGGAGTACTTTCTGGTACCAGAGCGACTTCTGTGTCGTGTAAACATCCAATAATGAAATGATCTGAGTAACAGCAGGTCCCTGACCCTCCATCGTCCTCCTGTCTCCAGGTTCAGGGTGGACTGTCTCCTTCCACCTCAGAGATGAGCCTGCTGGGCTTCAACAGTCGCAGCTCCAGCCCGGTGGGAATTCCCACATCCACCCTCACCCCGTCCCGCACCCGATTCTCCGCCTACGACACACTGATGAGGAGGAGGGCAGAGGCCAACAACACTGTGGGTTTACTGACACACAACACACACACTCTTAAATCATCCACACTATTTAATGAGTTCATATTTTCTATATTCTGTCTACAGGTGGCTCCTATACAGGTGGCCCCTAGCCATTACAGCGTACGCTCAGCTACACTGGGGGGACCCAGTAGAAAAGACTTCATAGAGGAGCTGACCAAACAGCTGGATGTCTGCCAGAAGGTTGGCTTCATTAACCCTTTACTGGGCAGCAATATCCACCACTAACACCTGTAGTTAACTAACACCTGTAGTTAACTAACACCACTAACACCTGTAGTTAACTAACACCTGTAGTTAACTAACACCACTAACACCTGTAGTTAACTAACTAACACCTGTAGTTAACTAACTAACACATGTAGTTAACTAACTAACACCACTAACACCTGTAGTTAACTAGCTAACACCACTAACACCTGTAGTTAACTAACTAAC
>JBBBVU010000020.1:23975197-23987185 GCA_037177055.1 Atherinosoma microstoma | reverse complement strand
TGTGTGTGTGTGTGTGTGTGTGTGTGTGTGTGTGTGTGTGTGTGTGTGTGTGTGTGTGTGTGTGCGTGCGTGCGTGTTTGTAGTTGCGTGAGCTGCGTATGGAGGTGGAGGATCTCCAGAGCTCCAGAGTTCAAGAAAACATCATTTCCAGGAATGAAAGTCGAGTTAAGGAACTGGAGAACGCGCTGAG
Source organism: Atherinosoma microstoma (assembly GCA_037177055.1). Lineage (NCBI taxonomy): Eukaryota > Metazoa > Chordata > Actinopteri > Atheriniformes > Atherinidae > Atherinosoma > Atherinosoma microstoma. Next base: position 23,986,995 of record JBBBVU010000020.1, on the reverse strand, counting down.
AGTCGAGGAAAGGTGAGTGATAGCTAATGTTTGTTTCCTTCTCCTTCTGCTCAGATGGGCTTTGCTTTGTAAGTTTGGTCTTTTATGGCTGCTGGTTGGCTAATATGTGTGTGTTTATTTTGTAAAGGAACAGAACAACTCTATCAAACACCATCAGTAAACTTGAGAGGAAGATCAAGGAGCTGAGTGATCAGGTGGAGGAGGAGCAACGGCTAGCGACTGAGCAGAAAGACCTGGTAACACAAACACACATTTATATGAATTTATCTACATGCTATACACGCTACCGCCACAAGAGGGCAGTAGAGCATTACCAACAAGTATAAAAATCAGAGCCAAACTTTATTTTCTCTAATTCTGCCTAAATTTGAGCTGCTGCTTAAAACAAATCTAATCTAATTATAAAACATCTTTAACAACTTTAAACAGCTGAGATTGTACGAAGCAGCACACGGTGTTGCAGAAAAACTTGTGCCGTCACACAACACACGCAAACAAATAAAGGAAATGCAGGGATTTTATTTGACAGCAGATTTAATGAGCTGCATGTTTTCACCCCCGACACTGAGCAGAGCCGTGTGACTGGTTTTTCAGATGACCCAGAGGATCCGCTCCCTGAAGCGCCAGCTGAACGAGGCCGAGGAGGAGGGCAGCAGGAAGGAGGCGCAATACCGCCACACCCAGAGAGAGCTGACGGAGGAGAGGGAGACCAACAGCCGTCTGCAGAGGCAGCTGCTCGACCAGCACCTGCAGAACAAGTACTGAACAAACACACACACATATATTGTATTGTAACATATTATATCTTATCATATATTATATTAATTATATTATATTATATTATATTATATTATATTGGCAGTTTGAAGATTATAGTGTTTAAAGGTCATTCTTGCATCTTGTGGTTATTTTTTCTTATTTACTGTATTTCCTCAAGTTGAACTTGAGCTGCTTGGGATACCAGTCCCGTACAGAGGATGTAAATCTGACATTGTTTAGATTATTGTGTTCCTGTTTACACTGAAAGCCCCGAATTCTGGTCTCAGTGTGTTAATGCTCAAACTGGGAAATCAGCCTCTAAAATCATTTCTCAGTCCATTTCTAACCTTAAAACAAAACACATAATGTCCACTAAATGATTAAAAACAACTCATTTATTATGAAAAGGTTTTTATCATCATCAATATCGTGACTTATAAAATGTAACTCCATGAAAAAAACATCTGTGAATGAAATCTGAAGTGTTAGAATCTATTTATAGTAACAGACCTGCCAAAAGAAGATGAGGTGTGGACGGTAGCAGCTTCCTAATCAGCAGATCTTGTAGTCACCTGTGTGATTTAATTCCTTCTTTCTTCTTTCTCTTCCTTCCTTCACTCCATTTGATCGTTTTTAGCCAAACAAAATAAAATCCAACCAGGCAACAGTGCTTGTCAACGAAGGTAATGGGAGAGCATTGTGTGGGAGTTTCCACCCCATGATGCACCTTCACATCTTGACAGGCAGTTTTGTGAAAGGGCTAGATGCGTCTAGCTTGTTTACACGGAATGAAAATGGTGGCGTTTGCAGAACTATTCACTTTGGAAACTGTTTTAGAAGAGAAGCGGTTTCAGACCGCAGAAATGCCGCTTCTGTGTGGACGAAACGTCCAAACAATTAACAACTGCTGGCCATTATAAGAGGTTGATCTCTAATTGAATCCTGTTTTTAATTGGAGGAAATACAGTATGTACCTTCCCATCAGTTTCATGGAAAAATATCTAACACATCGTCTTTGTCTCGCAGGCGTAAGGACAACCTGACAATCCGTCAGACTCTGGACAACCTGCGGTTGGACCTGAGTGTGGACGACGAAGACGACGACCTGCAACAAACAAAAAATCACACCCAAGTTTAAACCCTTATTGCTGCATCGTGTCAGTAAACAAGTGTAAATATGAATGTTTATCTTTCTGCCACCAGTAGTTTGCATTGGCTCCACAATTAAAACAAAAGAAAAAAACCCTGTGAAATGCATCACAAACCATCTCAATTACAAACACAAATTAACAAGATAAAAAAACTCTAGTTAACTGCATTTTTTTCCATTTTTTCCTACAAATTTGTTATCGCCCTCTTGTGGCACTGAAGAGGAACTACACCTGCAACCAGTTGCTTTAAGGCACTGCAGAAGTTCCTACTGGACTCACAGCCTCTGTTCTCCTTAAAATAGTCCCATAACCTGCCTGATTGTAATGAAATATTGAGGATTTCATATAAAGGTTTGAAGCTGTTAAATCACACTTACAAGAAGAAAAAGCAGCTCATCGTTTCCTGGAAATTCAATACGAAGATTTATTTTCTTTTTCACTCCATGTCTCTTGGCTGATGTCTGTCTTCATAAAGCGGGACTTTCTGTGCTCATACATCTGCAGTATTTGGTTGTGGACATATTCCAGGGTCATGGAACGCAGCGGAGTGTAAATGTTGGAAAACCGAGGGAATCTTCAGAGTCGTGCGAAGCTGTTTTCAGAAACATCATTAAGAGATTATTTATGTTAAATACTCATTTTTGTTTGTTTGTTTGCGTTTGAGTTTTGAAAATGTTTTATAGTTGCATGCGGGATGTCTTTTAATTCCAAATTTAGGTTTTTAGAATAAAAATCTTAGAGGTTTTTTGTATTTAAATGGGTTTATTGACCTATCAAGGTAAGTTGTCTGGTATTTGTATTGAAGATAAGATTACGCTTTGTTTCAACAAAACAGACATAGCAAAACCAAAATATATCATTTTGCACCAAATTTGAGTTAACCCTTAAACGCCTGACCCAAGAATTTTTTTTTCAATCTAAAAAGTCTTTGTTTGACCCTTTTAAGAAAATGTATGAAAAAAAAGAAAAGCAAGCAAGACAGTATGTCAGAAATATTGTAGTGCAAAAAGTATCCACCAGGGGGCCGAAGACTAATGTCTGATTGTGTACAGCAAGGCTCTGACCAAGTTTTTAGCATAAAGTCATGCAGAAGGTCTCAGGAAATGTCTCAAATATGATTCATTAGGCGTTAAAGGGTTAAACACTCAGGATAGACGGTTCTATGTTTACTCAGAGTTTTTCTTTTTTCATGAGTAAAAGTTTAACATGTGGATGGTTCATATGTACTGAAACATGTGGCATTCAGAGAAAAAAAGATGTTAAGATATTTTCAAGATTCCAACTTCGAGGATATAAATGGCTGTTGATGTTGCCATGGATACAGTTACTTGCACTTTTTTGCTGATATAAGTGAAAAAATAAGTGTATTTATGAGTGTACTAATGAATGCCAGTGAATTACATTAATTCTGCAATAATTTAAAAAACGAAGCATTTTACTGTTTAAATTGGGTTTTTCTAGTTGCTTCTCTTTTATTTTTTGAATGCAACATGTTTCCATACATACGCCCTTTTATGTGCAATTTTGTTTGTATGTTAATTTCTAAAGGACACCTAAGACAAAATATGGAAATTATAATTTACTAGATCCATTTCCAAGTGGTAAATATTCCTCTTTCTGAACGAATGCTTGTTGGTTGCTTGACGGACGCTGGTTGGAAACTGATATTCACATGCGGTTTAGTTCCTGTCGTGTTTACATTAGCTTCTGTATTTTGGCTTTTTTCAGAAACGGGCGCATAACTCATGAGTTCTCTTTGTGCAAAGATGTTATAGCTCAGATACAACTGCTGCAGTGCCTTACTTGTATTTTACGGTTTATATTTTCTCTAAAGAAAATGATTTTCTGCAGAAATGTAAAAAGAATTCACTGACCTACTTTTGTAACTACGCCTCACTCTTTCTGGCCCTGCTGCTCTCGGGTATTTATTTTTAACACTCTTTTGGTCAGATGTGTCTTGGTACAAATGCAAATAAATTCTTCTCCACTGTGGAATTTGTTTGTAGTTCTTTATCATGTTACTAAACTTTCAGCAATACACACAAACCAGATGTTTTTTTCCCCAAAAAACCATGCTCTTCTAATTTGATGCTATTAGCAGGTTTTCTGGGCTGCCACATTTACATTTACAATGCCAAGGAGGATAGACATCAGCAACGGTCTTGGAGAATTTGGGAAAGGTTATACGGTCATTTCCGAACTATTACGAGTCTAACAGTGACCAAATTGCACAGGGCATGCACACACAGGACGGAGGATGTCATTGAATAAAAGAACGGAGCATTGACGAGAGGGGAAGGAGCTTAGAGGAGGTGCCACTTTCAAATCTTGCTAGCTCTCCAACATCACCAACTCTAGCTTTAAAAGAGAAATAACTTGGAGTCAAATGAAATGAAGGGAAAAGAAAGGGGAGAAAAAAACGGAGAACTTGTCAGACGTGTGTCATTCAGCTGTAATATAACAACAACATTCAGTTTTGAGGCAGCTCACATTGCATTAGAGGATAAAATATGTGGCATAGATGGATACTGGAGAATTTCTTTAAATCATTACATAATCCTTTTTGTACTTTTGCACATTTCTGGAATAGTTGGCATATTTTTGACCGCATACTACAATTTAGTCAAATTGTATATGGTGTGAAGTTACAAACTTATCTCTACTACCACCTGAATGTTCAGAGGTCACGTGCATCTCAGTGTTTTGTTTCCTCGGCTTTTTGACACAGAGAGTTTCACCGATTCACTGAATCTATTCACAGTATTATAATGTTGTTTTATCAGTAATGGAACTTATTAATTATTCCCTGACTTCAGTGTGGCACAAAGTGTTGAGCTCTGAGCTGTCTTTACCTGTAAAAGCTAAGTATTAGGTGGATGCTATTTTTATACCCAACCCTGACACCCCTACCTTTCAAAAATTAACCTGCTGAGTGAAGAATCTTTCAGTGATACTTGAACAGATTTTCCTTTTTTTTTTTTTTTTTTTTTTTTTTTGTGGCTCTCCCAAATTTTGGCCTCAAATTCCAGATTAGTTTAAAGTTTTCCAAACCCAATGGGTGCTACACTTCCTCTAAACTTGTAGAAGGAAAAAAACCCACCCGGAGTAAAACCAACAGAGATTTATTTGCAGCTCTAGCATCAGAAACACTGAACGCATCACAGGTCATTTCATTCTCATTGTGTCAAACATGCTGACAGTGCAACAAACACACACAGGCATCGATACACACAGTAAAAACTGAATAAACAAGTACAAACCGCAGGCAACATCTGAGAGAATTCACACAAACAGGATTTCCAAAAATAAACGCTCTTAGAGGTACTTTGATTAGCTGTTGATATATCTGGCACCAAAAAAAACAAACCATCAGGACTTCTGTTCTCCTTTGCTTCTGCTCAATAATCTATTATCAATTATGCATGAAAATATCCAGCAGCTCGCAAACTTTACAGAAGAGATTTTAACAGGCACAACATGACTCTGCAAACAGTGTAAACTTTCAATGTGGATTCAAAAGCTATGTTGAGGAGAAAAATGTGATGAAACAAATCAAAAAATTGGTCTGAAAAGATTGTCAGAATTAAAAGTCATTGGTTTAAAAAATGGTTTCCCATCTGAAAGATAAACAGATTTTCTTTTTCTTCTGTTAGTTGTACATATTTGGGTTTATTTATTTATGACGATGTACATTTATTTAAATTATTAAACATATTTTCACCCCAAATTAGTTTCATGTCAGCTTTATCTCAGTCATATTCATAGGCTGCCAATATGCTTCTAAAATATATTATCTGTGAAAGATAATGTAATATTTTGCTATTAAATTAATCACATGTTTAATTATCACTATTCATGTTGACCCACTTGACCCATTTAAAAAGCAGTGTTCATAGACCAGCTTGAAGCAATCTGAGGATTTTGCAGCGATATTGTTATTCAAGCTGAGAACACCAGTGTTGATGCAGGGAAAATCCTCTGAGCTGATTCAGAGAGGGATTGAATAAAGATTTACCTGCTGTCAGAAGCCAGGCAAGGAAACATTTCCCTGGTTTCTGGAGCTGACCTTAGCTGAAGAAATTTTCATGAAATAAAGCAGATCCAGACACAAAGCGGATATAGCTATACGCTGGTTATGTGTGTTCATTTTCATCTAATTGGTAGGTATTGTTTAGGTAATTTTATAAGATTATCTTCAGAATATGTAGCAGTGACAGATGTATAGAAAGGTTTAAGACAGTTTTTACACTTAAATGATTTCTCTTATTCACAGAACTCTCGATCAGATATATTGCTGTGGTTCAAAACTAGGCCGAGGTGTGTCCTGTAGGATAAAAACGTTCCTACAACTGTATGTGAGGTTCAGAGATAAAACACTATTGGTGTGTGAATTGTAGCTTTGAGTGTTTCCAGAACAACCGTAGTCTCAATCATTATTCCTATTGAGAGCCTTTGAGTTAAACTGGGAAAGGGAAACAAAAAACAATGAGGTTTGTCTTTTGAAGGGAGGTAATATTACCTACAGTAAAGCACGGTGGTGGTAGGATCATGCTAGGTGATCGCTCAACAGTGCAGCAACTTCAGCTACAACAATCAGCAAAAATGGGACACATTCATTAAACCAATGTTTGCAAAGTTTAGAGACTTACCCAAATCTGATCTGTTACTGTACTCAAAGATCTAAATTATTTCACTTTTTGATCCAATAGATTTAAATTAAATGTTGTGAAATCCATGTTTTCACTCTGACAATACTAGCTATCAACTGGTGACTGAAGGAGAGTAATGTCAATTTGATACATTAAAAAAGCAGCTGTGTATAGGTTTGTAATAACAAACAAATAACAAATAACACAAGCAGAAGTTGGTCCATATGCGCTAGCAGTTCAGCTCAAAGCAAAGACAATGCTTTAAGAATTCATGTTTTTTCTTTGTGTTAGATTAAGTGTAAATCACACATTAAAAAAGCTGTTTCTGAACAAACATTAAAATCATAGTACAGAAGAATTAGATGGAAGAGAATAGAACATAAACATGACAACAGAAGTAAAAATAGACATTTCTTTATATAAATAATTGTTTAACGTATATTCTCACAACATTTGTCATCTATAGGGCCTTTTTCATCACGTTAAAAGGTAAGAAGTAAAATCTAAAGTAAGCTGCACGCAAAAAAAGAAGATATCCTGCGACTTATATTTGGCTTTTTTTTTGTTGACATTTTGGAAAATACTGGTTTTGATATTTTCATTCATAACCAAACATCACAGGACTTCTCCAAAGGCTTTCAAACCAAATTAATTTGTTATCCATGGTGTAGTTTTTTTTCTTTTTAAAAAAAAAGTTAAACAGTTACACAATGCGCAACTAGCATAATATTATAGCTGAATGGTCTCAAACTTCCTAAATCTGTTCAACCACAGCAAAACAATGTTTTTTTTCTTTCCTTCGTCCTTTTCACATGATTAGATTCTGCAAGTGAAACCAGGTATCATGGTCATCAAACTTTAACATGGTTGCTAATTGAAAGCTCATTCAGCTAGTCCCGTCTCAAGCACAATACCAATAAAATTATATAACTGTGTGTAATATTACATGCCATTTCTTATTAATCATATGGCAGTTCTTTACAAATGAATGAAACAAAATGTTTAGCAGCCAAGATTGTGTTAACTTAGCTTGTAGCATGTTACTGCTAATGAATAAAAAACTGGACAGAAAGAAGGCTGAGCACTAGTGAAAACCTCTGCTTTTAGTAAGCAAGTTCTGGGTAATCCGTTAATAGTATTTACTTAAAATCATTTTGTTGAATTAGCTTCTTGCTAGCAGTCACTAAAGATAGCTGCTAGGTACTGATGGTAAATAACTACTCAGTGCTTAGATGAGTCGTACCAATCAATCAAAGTCAATGTTAGCTCAATATATTTGATGAAATAGCCTACCTATAAAGTGCACAGTAATGTTAGACTGTGTACTATTAAATGCCATATTTGATCAATTATACGGCATTTCTTTACAAATAAAACAAAATGTTAGTAGACAAGATTATGTTAGCTTGACTTGTAGCACAATACTGCTAATGGATAAAAAGCTGGACGGAAACAAGGTTGAGAGCAGTAGTGAAAACTTCTGCTTTCAGTTAGAAAGTTATGGTTAATCTATGAACTGCCTTTACTTCAAACCCTTAGTTAAATTAGCCTTTAGCTAGCAGTCACAAAAGATAGCTGCTAAGTACTGATGCTACATTAGCTAGTCAGCGCTTAGAGACACGACTTACTAATCAATTAAAGTCAATATTAGCCATGTTTTGTGACGGCTAGAAAGAGGCTAATTTAACAAAAGGCTCATGATTTTAAATAAAGACAGTTTGGAGATTAACTTTCAAACAGAAAGCTGAATGTATCACTAGTGCTCAACCTTGCCCATTAGCAGTAGCAAGCTACAAGTCAAGCTAACATCATTTTGTCTGCTAAACATTTTGTTTCCTTCACGATAGGGCTGGTGGATATATTTGATGTAATGCCTACAACATGCACAGTAATGTATAGCCTACTGTGTGCAATATTAAATGCCATTTCTAATCAATTACATGGCAGTTCTTTACAAATGAACAAAAGAAAATGTCCAGCAGACCAGGTTATGTTAGCTTGACTTGTAGCATGCTACTGCTAGGAATAAAAAGCTTGACAGAGAGACGGTCAAGCACAAGAGGAAACCTCTGCTTTCAATGAGAAAGTTATGGGTAATCTGTAAACTATCTACACAAAATCATAAGCCTTTTATCAAATCAGCTTCCTGCAAGCAGTCAGGAAAAATAGCCGCTAAGGAAAGCGGCTATCTGCTACAGCACTGACTAATGATGTTAAATTAGCTGGTCAGTGTTTGGAAATGTTAGCTGTCTATTAAAGTTAATGTTAGCTGAGCTTTGTGTGTTTTATTTTGTAGTAACTGCACAATTCAACAGTAGTGTCAGATATTGTGTTCAAAAGTGTTCTCGATCATTAGCTAGTGAGCAGTAATCTCTTTATTGTGGTAAACATACTTTATATGTGACATTTATCCCACTGTTCTTTACATAGTTTCATCCAGAATAACCAAAATTTAAATGTTGGCATTGTATTGTCTACGCAGTGCTGGCTTAAGCTGCCGTAAAAAATCCTTCAGTTATCTAAAGAAGCTAATAAGCAGCATGGGCAGAAAAGAAAAATAAATCACTCGCTGATCAATCTGACTCAGAAAAAGACGTCAGACAGGTTTTATGTTGAGAAACACTGCTGCAGCTACTCGCTCAGGTGTCAAAGACCTCCGTGACACCAAAACCACATTATACAAAACACAATTTGGCACATGTTTAGCAAACTTCTAAACCAAAAACATTTCTCTGAGCTTTGAAAAGTTTCTACAAGTGGCCCGGCTTAGAACACAGAGTGAAACAGAGAAGGAAATCATAAGAAAAAATACATTGGTCGCACAATTTCTCACCGTGGTCCAGGAGGAAAAGCTTCAGGAGAATAGGACCTAATGCACATAAACACACAGCCTGATATTAAACTCTTCAGGGCTCAGATTTGTGATGACCAGATGAACAATCAAAGATCTCAAAGTTGCGTTATAAATATCTCGTTTTGAATGTTTAGGTCCGTTTAACTCATTCGAAGCACCTGCCAAGAGGGAGATAGAGAGCGTGCAGAGCTTAATTCCCAGGCTGCATGTTTTCAATGAGGCACATTATGTGTCTGACAGTGATGAAACTGCCCCCTCCTGTTTTAATTTTCTTCACAAGGCCAACAGGCTGTGACTGTATTACCTTGAATGTCCATTAGAGGGAGTTGTAGTTGTTTCATTGTCAGAGTGGCAGACAGTCAGGGAGGTTAAGGAAGAATACAAAGAGAAGAAGAGCCAAAGCAGAAGATGGCTCATGTTTATTTTAATAGAGAAGAGAATGACAGGGAGATAAAGAAACATGCTATTAAAACTGACAGAAAAAAAAGTAAAAGAAGGAAGGAATGTGACTAGAAGAAAGACGAACAACAGACGAGTGTTGACTGGTTGTTGTCTTGAATCCCCTCCTGATTTAACATGCGCATTTCTTCTCATTGGGCTGTGCTTCACTGAGCTTTGTGGCCCCGTTCCCATTGGCTGGTTCTGGAGGTGGTTTGTCCACACACTGCTCCATCCTCTTCATGACCAGGTCCAATAGCGTTATCACCGCCTTGTCCACTTCTACTCCTGTTGCTGCACTGGTCTCAAAGTACGGGATCCTGTGAGGAACATATAATTCAGAATAGATGATTACATGTGGTATGGTTTTAACATTAGTTTTTATTTCATTGTACTCTACCCAGCCAGGATGTCCATGTGGGGCCCACAAAGGTTAAATTGGGGCTGCAGATAAGGGTCCCAGGTGGGTTTGTCCACAGTTTCCATGGTGACCTCACTTGTGTTTGCCCATATAGGTTTCAAGTTTGTTGTGACTGGGTTTCAGCTGGGGCCCAACTTGGTGAGGATCCATGTGGACCCCGTTTATGTCCCGGCCCACTTTGGCCACAAGAGCTGAATCCACATTTGAGCCCCGTAATGGATGTAGGTGGGCTCTTTAGTTCACTCTTTGGTAAATGTTAAGGCTTGTTGCACTGTGACTGGGCCAGAGCCTCTTCAGCTTGTGGGAAGCTTCTGGTCTTTGGGCTCTGTTTGTAATATTTCTATCATACACATGCCAGGAATTCAGTCCGATCAAAGAAACCTAAATCTTTTTAGTCAGTATAATGCTGCAGTTAAAGGATCACTGACGAGGTAAACTTGTAATTTTTATAATGTGTCAAATATTGTACAAGTTGTTACTTTATCATATAGGACAAATTAAAAATGGGCAAAGCCGATGATAAGAGGCTTAGAATGCAGTACCACTGCCAGCCACTAGGTGCTGGCTCCAGTGCACCTGATTCCAGTTAAAACAGTTCCAGCACCCATTCAGGACTGGTAGAGAACTGGTTTGATTCCCCAGGAGCCACGTAATTATGTTAGTTTAAATGTCTTTTTGCTTCCCGTAGGCTAAATTTCTTTAGACGACGATTGTGGAGGAAAACAGCTTAACAAAAACAAGTTATCACAGGTTTAGTCTTAACCCCTTTGACCCCTACTGTCACACATGTCTGATCAACCACTTCCAGTATGTTTTCTTTTTAGTTTATTAACTTAATGAATTTTTATTTATTTACTATTATTTGTGTATTTATTTGTGTATTATTTAATATTTATTTTTATTTATTTTGTATTATTTTAGTATTGATTCATTTAATGTTTAATCGTAGTTTATTTTATTCTGATCTTTTTTTGTTCTTTTTACTTTATTCATTTTATGTTAATACAAATAAATACAGGTTAATATCACTTTAATTTTAAAATGCTTGCTCTATACAACAACTGGTATTTGTGAAGGTTGTCCACAACACCGGCCTGTTTCCAAACGCTCACCATTATTTATAAATGGTGAGTACATTTATACTGGTATTTATACTGGGATACTAATGCAATCTATTTAAAGTAAACTGACTGTATCCTTCCATGCATTGCTTTTTAAAAAGTCCTAAACGTTTTGTTCATACAACATGTTACCTTCACAGACTTATATAAGGATGCTTTTTTATTCTTAATCATATTTTATTTTTTTCATTAAATTTATTTTCATCTATTCTACAAAATATTTATGACTCAATGTGTTTTCATATTTCTATAATATAAAAATCTATAAAAATATGGCTGTATCATTAATTTTTTCCTGGTTATAACTGAGGAAAACTTGGTCATTACAATTTTATACACACACACACACACACACACACACACACACACACACACACACACACACACACACACACACACACACAC
>JBBBVU010000020.1:23823210-23834369 GCA_037177055.1 Atherinosoma microstoma | reverse complement strand
ACAGACAGACAGACAGACAGACAGACAGACAGACAGACAGACAGACAGACAGACAGACAGACAGACAGACAGACACCAGTGAAAACATAACCTCTGCTCCTTGGCGGAGGTCAAAATGCCAGATTATAAAATCATTAGATGGCTGGTGGAGAGGAATTATGACCCTCTTAGCTTTACATCATTGGCCAATGCAATGCGTGTATCACACAAAGGTACTTTTCTATAAAAAATACACATTAATAATGTGGATGTGTGTGGTTTGGAAATGTTTCTATAAAACTAAAGAGAAGCTGGAAGAAACTCACTGTGTTGGTGAATGAGAGATCCAGTTTCCAGATGGCTCCCTTGGAGTCCTGCAAGACCACATAGCAGAGAAACCAGGATCAAGCTGAGCCTGAATCCTTTTCCACAAATACTTGTATTTAGAGACATCAGTGTTTCTCTTTCTGACCTGAGCAAACCAATTAAAAGAGTCGGGCAGGGAACTACGGACCACAGAGGAGAAGCAAACATTGTGTCCCACCACCAACTCATTAATGGGATCCATCTCGAAACTGCGGCTGTTAATTGTGTTGATCCTCTCAAAGTCCCATCCCTAGAGGGAGGGTTGCAAAGTCATAGTTTATAAAGACATCATATATTACATTCATAATATATTCTTGTTGTTTAAAGTCCACATATCTGTAAAAATAATGAGTGTTTATTTCACGTTACCCGGACCACCCCATCAGAGCCAAATGTCCAGAGCTGACTATCTTCCAGGGCAAATGGCTGGACCGTCCCCACATGGCAGGTCTGTTCTTCATTACGGGAAATCTCCACTTTGACTGTATTTCCATCCCAAAGCAGCAAGTTCCCCCTTTCTGTGCCTGATATTACCTAGCAGGAAGGGGTTAAGTAAGATGGACTCATTAACTATTATTAAGCTTTGTTTAGTCTTATAGAGGATCTCACATAAAATGTATATTTAACCCCTTAATGCCTGAAGTTATTCATATTATATAAAAACAAAAACAAAAACAAAAAAAACTGGAATAAAATAAAATGAAATTTTATATTAAATCATTTAATAGCAATAAATGAATATAAAATAATAGTAAATTAAATAAATTAATAAATAAAATAAATGATTAAGATAAATAGAAACAACATTTTAAAAAAGGCCAGAAGCTATTTATTGGAAATTTGCGAGAATAAAGGGGGTTAAGGATAACGTTTGATAGATTGGACAGAGTATGTCTTCGGTTAGCTCATATTCAATATTAGCCTGTTAGCATTGTCAGTATTCATGTTACATGCAGTAAAGTTAACAGCTAACAGTTGTCCACTCTGTGTCGTTGTCGTGGACATTTTTAGCGTTTCAGGGTTTAAACTCAGTGAGAGTACACACCTTTCCATCAGGAAGCTCCACGTAGCCCTCAATATCAGTTTCTATGGTAGTCTCAAAATTACAACTGACCCCTTGGAGTTTGAGACCCGTGAACGTGGTGGTCATTTTCCAGAACCTGACAGAAGGAAGAAGAGAGTGTGTTTTCATCTTAGGTGACAGCTAGGTGTAGAATCCAGACACCGCATTTAGTTGTTTTTTTGTTTTCTAGCTACGTATTAATATCATGCAACAGAACACAGTAACAACAGTAACTGGGCTGGAAAAGAAAACTAAATAACTATAACACAATGCAATTTAGCATCTCTAACAGAAGGTGTAAGACTAAAGAAAAGATGGTAGATTTGTTGTTACATCCCAGTCGAGCCAGCCTCTCTGCTGCTGGTAGCTCAGCCAGGCTAACGGGTCTTCCCATCAAACTCTGAGCGAGAAAGCTAATAATAAGCAAAGTACCCAAAAGGAGGAACTACAATATGTCCTCAGAAACAGAAATTAGTTGTTTTAGTTCAGACAGCTCTTCTGTGATGTCTTTGGTTTGAAACGTCTGTTCAGTGCTGGAATTAATGAACAACTTGGGACCTTCATCCTCATCAAAATGTGCAAACGTGTGTCACAAAGCTTTGGTCTATATTCTGTCTAGTTCATAAACCGCATTGTTTAACCTCTTCTTGACAAGGCCTATGTTTTCTAGTTGCAACCTGATCTCACAGAAATACACACCCAAAATAAATTAAGTATATATTCACAACTACAAAGGCTGTATGTATATTGTTGGCCTCAAAAGAAAGCTGAGACATGTGAGATTCCTCTAGAAGTGTCAGAACCTCCTTCATCTCCATGGAAACTACCCGGACCTTCATGATTTATTACAAACAAAGGCAAAGTCCTAGGAGAGTTTTTTACAGCTGGAATAAAACTTGTCACCAGAAAACAGCAAAAGAAAGACAAGAGATTTTGGCTCCTAGCTCCCAGAGTTTTTCTCCCTCAGTGATGAGACTGACATCTTTGTAACGAGCAAAGCCTCCGCTCTCATACGACACCTCGTTTCTGTGGAGAAATTATCAGAAGCTCTGAAGTGGACCTTGCCGTTCTCATGTTTTTGTTTCATTCCCATATAATTGGTTATAATTTGGAGGTCAGTGCTTGGTAGAGTCTTTTAGCTGAGTTTCTCCCTGTGGTTTTGGTATGCTTTATGTTAGGATTGATGCTTTCTACTGTGTGCAGAGATCTTCTGTACTTCTCATGTTGCCCCTTGGACAGGCGGCTCTTGTCCAGAGGAGGTTAACAGGGGAGTAAATCAAAAGTTTGATTATAATACAATATTCTAACAATTGAGTGGATAATGATTCGATGTTCAATTCAGGATCCAGCAATCAATACAAGACAAGCTAATTTAACACAATCATTCACTCAGAAAATGAGCTCAATCAGACATTTAAATAAAAAAATAGATTTTCTTTTAACTAAAAACAGACTGAACCACATTCTGTATCATCAGCTGTAAAATAAAAGCAAAACTGAAAAAATAAAAATCTTTTCACACACACTTTACATCTTTTGTCTATCAGCATTTTCCTCACCAGATCAAAATAATAATTTTTTAATCGGACACAGTTATCCCTTCACCTGATGTGTCCAGATCCGGACGTGGTGAGCAGTTCTGGGTTGTACGAGGAAAAGCTGACCCGAAACGCCTCCTTAGAAATTGCCTTGCAGGTCTGCATCACCTCCTCCTGCCTCCAGTCCCACAGAGTCAGAAAGTATTCATGTGCACTGTCCACGCTGGCCAGCAGGTTCCCGTCATTGTTAAAGTCCACAGAGACGTAATTGTGCTTTGTGCCATCTACAGACATGAAGATTAAAAACATAGACATCAGATAAAACAATAATGATGAACTTAAAGACAAATGTCTATGAGACTTGGTCACATTTACCTCTGAGGATACGGTAAGGTCTTAGTGAAGGATATTCGTAGACTATGATGCTGGGGTTGTTTCCCTTCTCTGCCACAGCAAAGTACTCCTTGGTGGGATGCACCTTTACGAACGGCAACACAAAGACAAAAAAAAAACCTGTATGAACCCCAGATCCATTTGGAATAAATAAACTCTTCATTAAAGAGTTAAAATAAAACACGTTTCATATTAACTTTATGATTCATGACAGCCAGGAGGGAACAGAAGCATTTAGTGATCAATTTAGTGTCAGAAAAATCATTTTCACACGACATATTGTACAACAGATGTAATGTATCTACAGTGAGATGCATGACACAGAGCCTGTGGAACTAAAAATGATATTTTGGACTTCAGTAAAAGAAAGCTACCAGATAAAAGTTTTTCCCTTATACTCAAACTCTTCGATGCAGTTTGGGATCCAAACCAGTGGGCTCCACAAACATATTATTTTGTTGCATTCAGTTTCAGCCTTTTCAATCTCCCCTCACTTTTTGTCATGAATCTAATTATAATAAAGAGTTTTATGGTAAATAATATATTTACCCCTTTGGGAGTAATAACGTTTTTATTATCTTAATTTTGTTTAGATAAAAAAGGATTAAACCAGAATCCATCTTGCATCCTGTCTCTTCAGCTCTCTCCAGCCAGAAAAGTCAGTCTGATGTTGACTCTTGTCTTATTTCTTGTTGAGAATGATGTCATCCTCACCGTGGGAAAAACAAGGGAACTGATAATGGACTTTAGGAAGAATTTAGGAGAGTGTTGGACTGCCACAGGTTCCTTGGCCTCTGGGTGGAAGCAAACCTAAACTGGACCTCCAACACCACTGCCACAGTAAAAAAAAGCCCAGCAGTGTTTGTACTTTATCAGGCTGCTCCCCAAGGCTGGCCTGAGCCACCGTCCCCTCACCCAGCCATATAACGGTCTGGTCAAAAACATCCTCACAGATGGCATCACTGTCTAGTATGGAAATACCACCCAGGCAGAGAGGAAGCCTCTTCAGAGGGTTATAAAAACTGCAGAGAGAATCATTAAAACAAAGCTGCCCTCCATGGACACCATTTTCTACACAACACTGCAAGAAAAAAGGCACATAGCATCATCAGAGACACACACCACCCAGGTGAACCATCATCCATCTCCAGTTATAATCTGTTATGAGACATTAACTTAGAAAAGTCTGTATTGTAGTATAATCTATTATAATATCATATGTTATAATTAGTGATAACATTGTGAGTTTTTATTGTGGCATTATAAACGTGGATTATAAAACAAAATAGCAACAAGTGTAAAGATACGAGTTAACTTCCAGATGATTTTACTTGAAAATAATCAGATTTATCTAGACTATATTCTCATGATGTATCACTGCTCATTCCTATGAAATATTTTCCCCTGTAAAACACATAATCTTTTAACATTTTCTCAGCTGTATGTGTGTAGATGTAAAGCCATCCCTGTCATCTGTGTTAACCGCTGAGTCACAGACGTTGGACATGTGATTTCTTACCGCAATGCCACCGATTCCTCCTCCACTGCAGGAGCGCAAGAATCTCTGCTCCTTAGTGGAAATATCCAGCAGGACGAGGAGGTTGCCCGCTTTAAAAATCAGGGTTCTTTCATCCAGCAGCTTTAGGTTTTGTCTGCACCCGCTGTCGTACCCAAAGGAGTGACTGGATGTACGATGAAGGATCAAGATTACATTCACTGACGCTTTACAAAAGATTTATTTCAGATAATTCTATTATATCACCAATAATACTGATAAATATTTTCTTATTTATCACTATTATTTTCTTAGGCAAATCTGAGGTGGAGCAACGTGAGTAATATCTGTTTTTCTTGGTAACAAGAGAGAAAGTAAAACATTTTTGACAGAAGCATTTTAAAAAAACAAACAAGGATACCAGAGGTGAAGGAGGTTCTCTGGGATTTCAGAGTCAGGTGTGACGGACGGTCTGGAGTGAAGCTCCTCATATTTGTAGTACATGTCTGTAGGAAGCTGTTTCTTTGGTTTTTCCTCACAATCCTGTTGTATCACCGATGGTTTGTCAGTACGTCCTGTAAGGAAGGAGAAGATTGAAAGCAGTGTTTAGATACCTGTGACTTCACTTATAAATTTCCCCTCTAAAAATCAAAGAATACCTGAATGATGACTGTTAAGAACTACAAAAACCCCTGAAATGTTTTTCATACTTCCATGTTTTAATTGAACTAATCCTACCATTTTCTATTAAAATGAGAAATTTATTCTAAGCTTACATATTAACTGCCATGTTAGCATTAGTAGCTACGTTAGAATTAGGCTACAGCAGTTTAGGTATTTTAATTTTTAATTCATTTCAATGTTTCAAACCCAAACTTTGATTAAAACTAAGTGCATAAGTACCTTCAGTTTTTTCCGGTGAAGCTGTCTGTGTTCTCTCAGCCTCATGAGAAAAAGAACTTTTGTTTTCATCCGACATTTTCTTGTATCATTAGTTGCTCTGGCTTTTTATCCGTCAAACAGAAAGTGTATCTGTAGAATAAAAACTATCTCCGCGTGGCAGTAAATGTGACAGAGAATTAAATTCTATGTTACCAGTTGTATTTTCTGTTAGTCCTCAACATAATATTCACCAGAACCGTTTTTAGGTGAAAATAACGTAGTGGTCCCAGCCAACGTACGTCTTTTACTAATTTAGCTGTCTGTTATACGTTGCTAGGCAACAGGGAACCGCTATTCACTGCAAAGCATTGTGGATAATGCGATAACTGGCCCGTAACAGCTTAAACTGGGAAAATGGGCATTAAAGTAGATTGCACAAGTGTGAGGGGAAAACGGAACAAAATTAACTTAATCCCCCAAAGTCTTAAAAAAAGAGTTCAGCTCATTGTAAACACGGCAACGATGTCTGCCCCTTTAAATTTCACTTGTAAACAAATATGGCGTCTTCAGAGACCGACGGAAACAGAAGTTCATTATGCTCGCAACGTGGCATTCTGTATGATACTGTATCATCACAGCATAATCTGTACAATTATTTAAATATTTAAATGGGTTGATTTATAAACGTATTAAACAAAAATTGCGTTACTTCTCATCAATAAAACCTGGTCGCAAAACTGCACGGTTTGCGGCAACAAAGGTTAAATCTGATTGGACGCTGTGCGCCGTAAACCGTGGTGGTATCAGAACACATGGGTGCCAGGACAGCGTGTAGTTGAAATGTAAGTTAGTCCTGTAAAAATGCCCTTTATGTATTTATTTTACCAATATAATATATTATTTTGTTTACTAATAGTATATATTATCCTTTGTTTGTGTGGTTAGCCTCCCAGCTTTGAGTAACTAAGCCGAACCAAGCTAATCAACACGATGTAAAGCCGCATTTTAATGTCAACATAAAATCGCTACCACATAAACTACTTAAAGTGTAAGCACAGTTTAGATAGGCTTCTTTATAGGATTTTTTTCTTTAACCTGATTTCTGAAGCTCTTTAGTTCCTTGTCCTTTGATTTAATATGCTGATTAAGTCATTAATACTCGTGTTATCTGATCCTGCTATGGGCTGGAATGAAATATTTTGTGCATCCAAGGCTCAGACACACAAAATAAGCCTGTAGTTTCATGGTTTATGGGATATGTAAAGATTTTTTTTTTTACCCTAGGTTTCTTTACGTGTTTTCTTTCTGTTGTCTTGGTTACAGTATTTCTCTGAATCACACTTAAAGATGGAGGCCAAGCACAAGAAGCCTTTCTCTCCTAAAGCTGGAAAGAAGCATATCCAGAAAGGAAAAGGTAAAGCATCAACCGGCTTTACATACGATGTAGCATTTAAGCAGCTTTATTAATGTCTCGCTCTGTCCAGACTCCATGGGGACCAAATTTGGTGGCAAACCAAGCAGTAAGCCAGGTGGCAAAAGGCCCTTCAAATCGTACAACAACACAGAGAAGAGCAGACCAGGGAGGCCCAGAGATGGCGGAAAGAAAGAACACAAACCAGCTTTTCAGAAAGCTGGGAATAGACCGCTGGGGAAGAGAAAACAACCCGGAGGTGAAGGGGAAGGTGAAGGTGAGAAAATATCTGTATTGTCCAAAATGAATTGTTTAACTGGTTCTGATTTAGTTGTAATAACTGCAGTTGTGACTCCTGTTGTTTGTGTCTGTGATCAGGTCCGATGGCCAAGAGGGTGAAAAAGGGTGAGTTTAAAGGAGAGAAGAAGATGACAAAGGAGGAGTGGAAGTTGAACAGGCAGCAGAAGAAGAAGGACCTGAAGAAGAGCAGACAGCAGGCAGAGAGGAAGGACATGTTTGAGATCATCTCTCAGTCTAAACATGTGTGGGAAAACCTCAGGAGGTACAAACACGTCGACATGTTCAGATAGAAGTTCATGCACTAGATAACTTGAAAAGATTCGCCAATGTGATGTCATTGATGCGTAACCGTCACATCGAGTCCCAGATATCTTAAATAATCGGTGCTTCAGATGAGTTTCTATACGGCCAAGGTGATGAAAACACGGAATATTTAACTTGTTTGTGTGTGGACGGGTGAAAGCAGTTGGGATTAAGACCCTTCATGACAAAAAATCCTGCAGTTTCTGCTCCATTTAGAAACTATCATGGTCTGGATTCTTCGTAGGAGCCCAGTCTGTCATCCTGGTGAATGAAGCTAAAACATTAGCTCAACTCGTGTGTCGGTGTCTTGCTTAGCAACCACACTTTTTATGAGTAAAGCAAGAAAGCAGCTACAGCTTTACTCCGGCATATCAGCAGCCAGCAGAGAAGGACCCGAACTAACAAACCTTTAACAAGGTGATCACTACAAACCCAACTACTCATGTGACTCAGCTGCTTTGATCCCAACCGTTTCTCGGCATCTTTTTATTAAATCCTCAGCTCGTTCTCCATTTTTGATGACATCACTAAGAACCCTGAAGTCGCCTCGATCCGTGTCGGGATTTGAACGATCAGAACAACCAAAAAACAACACAAACATGAGGATTTTCCAGCAATTAAAAACAGTTTTTCACACACTCTGGTCTACAAAGAGTTAGGATGCAAAACCATTTCATGTGACACACGACGTACCAGGCAGATATACCGGATATATGTTCAACGTGTACTGAAACAGAAGGAACTTTGTTTCATTGTATGTGGCAATTGTAAAGAAATTAAAAACTTCTGGAAAGAGGAAAAAAATATTATATTAAAAAAAAAAAAAGATTCATAACATGGATACTGGATCTTGTAGGAATATATCCAGAAAAAGACAATTAAAGCAAAAGATATCAAGTCTTCATAGATTTAAGTTTCACTGTTGCAAAGAACTGTAAACACTGTATTCATCACGGGAATCACCGGCGAGCTGTACGGGAACACATACACCCGTCTGCAAGGTACACGCATGAAAACACAGCCCGGCTGCTCAGGCCCACTTTAACCCCCGTATACAAGAACATGGAAACTATTCCCTAATAATACCAGACTGTTGGACTTAATCCCCTTTTTTTAGCTGTAGTTCAGAAGACATATATGAGTATATCTGAACTCATCTCCTTTTTTAAATACTAATTACCACTTTGATTGCAGAGCTGTTGTTGTTTTGTTTCATGCATTTTATGTTTAGTTTGTACTTTGATGTTACAGCTTGATTATCTAGTGATATTGTAGTTGTGGCAACATACAGCTTTAATATCTTTAACCTCCATAGAAACATTTTGGGGACTTTTTAGATCTTTACAAAAGCAAAACACACAGGGAGTGAGGAAGTGGAAGCTGTTGTTTGTACTGACCTGAAATAAATGCGGCTGATGTTTGTGTCCACAGGAAGAAATGTGATGACGAGACGAAGAAGAAACTGATGAAGGAGCTTCATAATCTGATCCGAGGGAAGGTCAATCAGGTGCGTATGTTTTTATGTTTCTACTGGTGTAGCAGTGAAAAAGGTCCCCCCTCAAACACCATTTAAACCAGTGTTTTCCAGTAGAAGTCGCGTTCCTATCCCCACATCCCAGCTCGTCCTCTTACAGGGTGGAAACTGGGATCTTTTCTCCTGGTTTTGATGGTTTCTCTGATTCCTGCAGATGGCGTTTGCCCACGACTCGGTGCGAGTGCTGCAGTGTTTCATCCAGTTCAGCAGCCATCAACAGAGACAGGAAGTGTTTGAGGAAATTAAAGGTGGGAACTTTGTTGTTCATCCCATCTCCGTTCCCATCTGCAGCCCGGTTGCTCACGTCCTGTCTTGTCTCCTGTAGATAGTACCGTCGATCTGTGCAAGTCCCAGTACGGCAGACACGTGGTGAAAAAGCTCCTCATGTATGGGTGAGTCGCCTTTCTTCTTCTTCTTTATTCACAATGAAGCTGGAAGCCAACATGAGACTTGAGGTTTTGGTTTTTCCTCCCCAGGAACAAGGATCTGGTGGCGGCCGTGATCACGACGTTTAAGGGTCACGTGAAGCAGATACTTCGTCACGCCGGCGCCTCGCTCATCGTAGAATACGCCTACAACGACAAAGCCGTGCTCGCTCAGAGGCTCCTGATCACCGAAGAGCTGTACGGGAACACCTACACCATCTGCAAGGTACACGCAGGAAAACGGGTGGGGGTTAAGGAGGATGAGGCTGTTTTTGGCCGGTCCAGGACAAAGAAGTGGCTCGTGTTGGTTTTTGTCTGAACATTTCTGCGTCTGTCTCCAGTCAGTCGAGCGAAACACCATCGAGAAGGTGATCGAAGGGAACCCGGACAAGCTGAACAGCATCATAGACGAGATGAAGCAGATCATCACCCCCATGGCCCAGAAGTAAGACCCGCTTCCTTTTTTTTAGCTCATTCAAACAGTTAGATGAAGATTTTTTTGATCTCGTAGTGAAGTTTGACTTCATTTCCGGATCACCGTCTGGATCCAGGAATTATTTAAAGGATTCTGTATTAAGGGGAGATAGGGATCATTTTTGTCAACAGAGCTTCTAACCCAAAAATAATATCAACAATCAATGGTGGGAAAAAAAAAAGAATCCGTGTCTTTGCAGGTCTAAAAACTCTGAATACTCAGCTTCCATAAACTTTACTTGTGCTATTCGTGTTTTTTTGTTTGTTTTTGTGTTGTTTTACCTGATTTCTGCCCTGTTGATGTTTTATCCTGTTAAGCTGCTTTGAGTTTGTTTGTTTTTAAAAAGTGCTTTATACATATGATGTGTCATCATCATCATCATCATCATCATCATCATCACCATCATCACATCACATGTCTCTGTGCGGGAGTTCTGTACTCACAGACGGCTCTGCACATGCAACATGGTGCTGAAGCTCTTTCTTTTATTTCTGACTCCACTCCAAACAAAATAAACTCTCTGACCTCCACTTCACCAGAAAGCCCTTCAATTTCTCTGTCCGAGAAATATATTTTCTTCGTCGCCACGATTGCCTCTTTGATCAGCAGCCTCCTTCACATGCAAAGAAGTTCATGTCCTGCTTTGCATCGACCATATATGGCGTGGTGTGGGCGTGTTCAGGGCGGGATACGTGCTGATTCCAAGTAGTCTGTGATCCATAAAGGGAAAATTGCCTACAAACGTGCGTGCGTACGCACGGTTTTATAAATCTGATCCTTTTTTGCCGTACGCCATTTTCTACGCAATGTTTTATAAATTAGTCCCCTGGACCAGACTGGACCAGACTGGACCCGACTGGACCCGACTGGACCCGACTGGACCAGACTGGACCCGACTGGACCCGACTGGACCAGACATGCTGAAGACCTCAACGAAATGAAGCAAGATTAGAACGAGGAGGGGATTAAAATTCCTCCACAAGCATTAGAGCGTC
>JBBBVU010000020.1:23780768-23801768 GCA_037177055.1 Atherinosoma microstoma | reverse complement strand
GGTCATCAGGGTCAAGTCTACTTTCAGTTCCCAGAGTCAGAACTAAACACGGAGAGGCAGCATTCAGTTTTTATGCTACTCACATGTGGAACAAACTCCCAGAAACCTGCAGGTCTGCTGAGATTCTCAGCAGTTTTATATCAGGGTTAAAAACTTTTCCATTTGCAGCCTATTATGAAAATAAGTGTTATATACCATTTCCTCTGTTTATTTTGTTTCATTTTTGTTTTAATTCTTCATGCTTCCTGCACCCCGCTGTAATGTTTCTAATGCTTTATGTAAGCCTTGAATTGCCCTGTACGTGTGCTATATAAACTTGCCTTACACTGTGGATAATAAAAAGGCCTCCCACAACTGCAGGCTTTCTACATCTGTAGCTTGACTCGTGATCGGTCACGAGGGTGAACACAGGGCCATGTTACAGAGGCGTCTCGTTCAACCATCGGCCGCTCGAGCCGACATACTGTGAGGTGTACGACTGTGCAGGATGCTGAACTCTGACTACTCCGTTTATGGTCCCATGATTCATGAAGTTTTTGGCCAGTTTTGATCCGCAATTTTTCCGGTTGTTGATTTGGTCTTGCAGCCGCTCAGACTGGCCATACTGGTTTACTTGCATACTGAACTTGCAAACGTGTCGTGCACCAATGATGCTTCGAACCAACAAGTACATGAGGCAGCCATGATTAATTAAAAGCAAGCATATTCACAGCCTTTTTGGTTGTGACGAGGCCTGATTCTCCGTCGGGGATCCAGTTCATCAAACATGG
Source organism: Atherinosoma microstoma (assembly GCA_037177055.1). NCBI lineage: Eukaryota > Metazoa > Chordata > Actinopteri > Atheriniformes > Atherinidae > Atherinosoma > Atherinosoma microstoma. The sequence continues at coordinate 23,800,998 of JBBBVU010000020.1, read as the reverse complement.
TTTTTGGTGGTTTATATAGTAAAGATAAATTATTTGCGACAGACTCTCGATCCTTCACTAGTTTTCTGTTAAGGATCAGAAGGGGCACCTTATATCTGAGTGATACCGTCATGAAGATGTAACCATGGTAACTTGATCTCAAATAATTCCAGGAACACAAACAATCATGATACCTGGAACAAACCAGAGGACGCGGTTCTGTGAACAACACTAGATTAAATTTTAATTCCAAAGTGATTTTGTGAATCAAGTTTCTTCACAGATACAGAGCTTTTAAACTTTAATGTTCCCTCCCCTCGCTGTACAAGGCTATAAAAAGTTCACAACAGCACACAAACATACAAAATAGTTTTTTTTTTTTAACCAAACTCAGTTGTTCCTCCTTTTTTCTTAAATACATCTGAGCTCTGGTGAGACCAGCCATAGCAAAAAAGATTGGTTTCAAGTCAATGTATACAATCTTATTTACACAAGGAACATTGATCAAAGTGCATCGAGAGTCCTGATTGACAGTCATGTCTCTGAGGGATGAAGGATTAATATTTACATCGTTTACAAATGCTGTAACCATGATTTGACAGCAATAATAATAATAATAATAATAAAGATAATACTGGTTGAGAAAACAGCCTGTAAGAAGCACTCCAGGAGAAGGTTCCGTCAACATATAACAGAAAACGCGGATATATTAGCTTTCAAAACAAGAGCATACATAAATATTCACATCTGAACCGGTTAAGTTGAAGGAAGTAAAGAATAAGGAGTTAAAGCCACGGCTCTCAGCGCCCATTAGCCCTCACACGGTCCTCAACCAGTTCAGCGTTGGGTCCTGAGAACTTGGTTTTACTGTCCAGTCTGAACACAAAGCCTCAAAAAGAGAGCCAATCAGAGCGAGGAAATTCATCTGAGGAAGCCACCAGAAGCTCCAAAATAATGGGGGGAGGGGGAAAGATGAAGAAAAAAAAAATCCTGAACACTTTGGCTGCCGAGTGGAAAACCGTTGACAATTCATTGAAGGAATCACAATAAATAACATTTCCTCTTCACCACGAGTCATGACATAATGCACTTCAGAAGGCATGTGGTTGCACTGTTAGGGCTGCTGCTGCTACGGACAACCGTTGGCATGGTAATGAGGAGGCGCCACGCGACGCTACAGGCAGCCGTGGACGGGGGTGTGAGACGAAAACTCAGGATCAGGATAAATCGTCATCTGTGCTCACGATGGAAATCTGCAGACAGAAGGAGGAGGTGGTTTCCGATTGGTCAATGAGAGACGAGTGAAGTGACAGCGGGTAAAACAGAGGGTCTGTAACGCTACTCACACATGTGCAAGTCTAAAGACCTAGTTTTATAAGTGTGCATGGTTAGTGTGACGTGTGCTGCAGCTGTGGTGGTGTCTGGCAACAGTTAGTAGCCATCTTGTGACTGAACAGGCTTAAATTAATCCGTTTAATCCCAGAGATGCTCCGTACTGCCAACAACACACTCAGGATTACTGCGGGCCACGAGGTGAGGGACGGTGGAGGTAACGTGGAGACACTCACCGCAGGGTAGGTGTGTCCCACGTTGGCACCGTGCCGGGTGATATCAATGTTCAGGTCTTCTTCTGTGGTCTTCAGGTAGACGGGGTTGTCGAAGTTCATGCTCTTCTGGTTCTTCAGCTGCCAGTTCCTCCACATGAGGTAGCCGCCTGCTCCGGCCATGGCCAGCAGCACTGCAGAGGGGAGGAGGGGAAGCGGTGAGCTGGACCAGGGCGGCTGCAGGCTGACTGATAGAAACCAGAGTTTTATACTTACAGACTGGCAGTATGGCCCAGGCAGCAGCTGACCCCTTGGCTGTGGAGTCCACCTGAATGGATGTGCTCACATTAGCCTCTGAAAGACAGAAACACACCTGATCAGCAAACGCTGCCACAGCCAACACAAACTCAGAAGCCACACATCAAACTAAGAAGATGCTTCATGTTAAACATGCTGAGGAAGAGGAGGAGGAGGAAGGGTTAGTTTGACTCGTACCTCGGTGGAGAAAACACTCCACTTCTACATCAGTCATCCAAAGCGCTTCATCAGAGATTAGAAACACGTTCTGAAGCTTTTGGGCGACTTTCTGAAGATGAATGAGTGTGTGTGGTGTTAGAGAGCGGTTGGAGTGTCAGCGACTGAGTGAATGACATGACTGACAAACAGCTCGGCTGAAAGCAGCGGAGCGCGACAAAGGAAATGAACTCTGGGTTTAGCTCGCTCCAAACAGCTCATGGATGTCTGTGTGAAGCAAAGAACTCAGGAGAAAAACTAAAATCTGACTTTTCCATCCATTTTTGTTCCGTTCCGTCTGTCCATGGAAAATAAAAATGGCTTTAGATTCCTCAAGTTGGCCAGGACTGTCACATAATCAGGTTAGAATAGATTCTTCCAGGGTTTCATGTTAAATTCCTGGCAGAGCCAACAAGAATTAAACCTCTGGACATCAGACATGTTCACACTTGGGACGTCACGATTTACTCGCAGCATTGAAACGTGATTAATTCATCCTAAAAGATCCCTGAATATTGCCCGTTTGTAAAAAGGATGACAGCCGAGCAGTTTCAGCAGATCAGGACAGAAACGTCGGTACGTTACAGCTCGGTGTTGATTTTGTTCTGAGTGACAGAAGAGACGTACCGGAGAGGAAATATGTTCTTCTCTCCAAAACAAACAGATGACGTCGTCTTTGTTGGATTTATTGTGTTCTAGGAAAAACCGGTGTCACTGGAGGACGACTCGTAGGCCTGAAAGTTTCAGTTGGAGGAGGAAACTGGATACGTTTCACAGTAACTGGGTTAAATGGTGTCAACGGTCACCCATCCATCTTCCTCTGTTTATTTGGGGTGGGGGCAGGGGGGCAGCACCCCAAGCAGAGAAGCCCAGACTTCCCCTTTCCCCGTCCACTTAAACATCCCTCAGGGTGATCCTGAGGCGTTGCCAGGCCGGGTGAGAGACGTAGTCCCTCCAGCATGTCCTGGTCTCTTACTGGTGGGACAAGCCTGGAAATCCTCACCAGGGAGGTGTCCTAAGCAGAAGCCCGAGCCAACTCATCTGGCTCCTCTACTCTGAGCCCCCCCCAGATGACCGAGCTTCTCACCGTATCGGACAGTCCAGACACCCTGAGCCTCCAGTTCTTTTGGCTGGTGAACAGATGAGGGTAGGACTTGTCTTTCAGTTCAGCTCCTTCATCCTAACAGACCGTTGAGTCGGCATCCCTGACACCACTGCATCGATCCACCCGTCCATCTCCCGCTCCAGCCTTGCCTCACTACTGAACAAGATCCCCAGATACTTAAACTCCTCCTGTTGCGGCATGACCTCATTCCCGACCTGGAGAGGACACGCCACCCGTTTCCAGCCGAGGACCGCGGTCTCAGGTTTAGAGTTACTGATCCCATCACGCTCAGCTGTGAATCGCTGACGATAGATTTGGAGATCAAGGCCCGATGAAGCAAACAGAACCAGAACCTGCAATAAGAAGAGACCTGATCCTGAGGTTTACCCAACCTGACTAACACGGTGGTGTTTACGTTGTGTACGAGTCTGATCATTACTTAGTGCGGATGAGGAAAACCCAAGTGTAGAAGAACCTAATGTTATTGTTAGTTTTCATGCTGCTACTCTGCTGGGAGTCTAAAGATAGACAAATGTTTTATTTCGTGTTTCAAAATTCCCCACTGAGGTTCAGTAGAGGGTTCAAAAACATTTGTATGATGTAGTTCAGAGAAGGAGGCCTCCCAAGGCCAGGTAGAGGTCCTGTTTTTTCTTTTTCACAGTTTTATTGGTCATTATCATGAATATTGTATGATGTCTGATGTATTTTTTGATCTTGGGAAGCCCTTTGTGAGACTTCTGTGAAAAGTGCTATATAAATATATTTTACTTACTGCAGCCTTTTCCATCAGTTTTCTCAGAGAAATCCAGAGTTAATATGTAGGATTTAAATAAAAAACAAAAGTTAAAGCAGAGGGATGTTTTGGCCTCTAGTCATCACTGTGTCCACTCAGAGCAGCTTGTACAGCTGCAGACTGACCAGTTTAAAAGGACAAGTGTCAAAATGCTGCAGCGAGGGTTCAGAACCAGCAGGAGACATCACATTTCTCCAGTTTTAGCTTCTTTGGCTACCTGTTAAATCCAGGATAGAGTTTAAAATCCTTCTCACATATAAAGCTCTCCACAACCAAGCGCCACTGTATATCAAAAAGTTCCTATAGTTCCTTATGTTCACTTCGCTCTCAGACTGCAGGTCTACTGGTGGTTCCCAGAGTCTCTAAGAGTGGACTGGGAGGCAGAGCCTTCAGCTATCAGGCCCCTCTCTTATGGAACCAGCTCCCAGTTTGGCTTCAGGAGGCAGACTTCAAATCTTATATTAGGTGGTTAGCCATCTCAGTTATGCCTCCACAGGCTCAGGCGGCTGAGGGACGTCCCATGACTGATGACATTGTTGTGAATTGACTTTACACCAATAAAGCCAATTTGAATTTAATAACTCATTCTAGATTCAGATCAAAAAGTCCAAAACAATCCGTTAAATGATTTCCAACTTCCTGCTCTGCCGGAGACATCGTTTCAAGCTCATTTACTGAGGATGTAAATATTTTAATTTGCCAACGGGAAGGAGAATTAAAATTGCACAGAGCACCTCCTCCGTCAGTTTCTGTCTAGATCATGAATCCAGGTCGAACGCAGTCGTTTAGCATCCCTTCATGGTTCTCCACCTGTTAAATACTTGTTCTTTTACCAAATTATGAGAATAAAGGAGGCAGAAAACTGAGATCAGGGAGGAAAAGGTGGAAATGGAGGAGACATCTGCAGGTTTTAGCTTTGTTCTTCCATTATACAATTCCCTGATAACCTGAAAGATTTAAAGCTCCAATCTGTCTCCTCTCCAACAGGACGGTCGTTACTTTGGGACATTTCCTCCTTTCTGCCACCAGGTGCTGCTCCAGAGTCGTGTTTGAGGTTCAGTGTGCTTCAATAAACAGCTGAAACATTAACAGAAGCAGGCCGTGTATGAGTCATGCCGTCAGGGCCGATCCAGGAGGAGGAAGAAAAGCCGAGCAGATGGCTTTCACCAACATGGGTCAATCTGAATAAATGTCACATGTTAACCTCGGTTATACAGAAACAAACAGGAACTCTGTGCTCGTCTGAGCTCCTCATGTTTCTGATTAGAATCACTGCAAACACTTTGTTTTAATCTCAAGAACGTTGGTGGATAAAGTTAATAAAACACTTGTTCAAGCAAGTTCAGTCACATTTTCACAGTTAGTTTAGGCATCACACAGCAGAGGAATTCACACTCAAAGCCTCCTTTACAAAAAATACAATCAAAATCTCAGAAGAGATATGAGCTTCCAATTTTCTCTGAAACAAAGTTACTGAAAGCATCTTGTTCTTACATTTTCAGGTGTTTCACAGCTGTAGAAAATGCAGCTAATAAAGTTAGCAGGTTACTAAAAATGAGTCCCATTAAGTTTTCAGAGGTTGGCGCAGACATGAGGACGGCAGGGGTGGAATTACCCTTTGAAAACCTCAGGCTACGCAGCCATTCGTTACAAATTAACTTCCAAGTCGGTTATCTGCAACGCAGCGAGGCCTGAAAGACGTCTGAAGGTGTGTCATTACCACAGAACAAACAAAGAACACATTGGGACACACAGAGAGGCCTTCAGACCAGGATGTTAGAGCGCCACTCAGCACCAGGGACACAGGAGGAAATTATGCTTATATATGTAGCAGGAGAGCAAGAATACATATTAGAGTCCATGGGGAGGGAGGAAAACAGTCCAACATGCTTTAAAAAGGGAGTCGAGCACAGTGGAGATGGTTTTACCTTGAGGTGGCTTTATTAGAGCTTTCTTAGCATCCTCTGAGGGACCTTTGGAAGAAGGGTCTGTCACAGAAAAGAGCCCAGAGTCACTTTCAAAGCATCACATCATCTTCCTTTCTGAACTGAGACATGGAAGTAGGCTTTCTTTGAATGTAGACCAGATCCCGGGAGAGCAAGCAAGTAAAACGCTTGTCAGATGAAAGTAGGATCCACTCTAGTTAAGAAAAAAAAAACTGCATGAAGCCGAACCTGAAGCTTCTGCAGGTGCTCAGTATTCAAGAAGGATGCACACAAAAGCTGAACAAGCAAAGGGAAGAGGTTCAGTAAAGCGCATCGCCCGGGATGCTCCAGTCAGCATCAGCACCACCAGCTGGAATAATAAAACCAGTAGGACCAGGACGGGCCTGAGCAGCAGAGAAGCAGGAAATCACCTCATTTCATGATCAGAGCCGAAGAAACATTCAGTCGGAGTCAACCTCAGAAACAAAAGCTTTCAAACACGACTTCACCGACGTTTCCATTTGTCACACTGAAGTTTGCAATGCCATAAAGTGTTGTAGAAGAGTTAATATGTAGGACTTATTCTTTACACAGCAGAGGGGATTTAGTTGGAATTTACTTTTGTTATCTTTCATGTTGGCATCAAAAGATAGAAATAAAAACTTAGAGGAAAATCCATTTTATAGGTCTGATTCTACACAGTTTAATGAATATTAAATCATAACTGTAAAATCGTGCATTATTTGAGAAAACCTATAATTGTGACGTAACCATTTAGCAGAGCTTAAAACTGTTCAGAGTTTACTTCTGTACTTAAAAATGCCTCATTTTGCTTCTTGGTACCCCATCCCACACTAGTGAGGACTATAGTGAGAGTGCTGGTGTGGACACGCAGGAGACTGGATCTGCTGCTGCAGAGCTCAGAGGGAAATGAATTACCCAGGATGACAGATGATGGAGGGTTAGCTTGTCGTTTCCACCAGTAGGTAAATGATTGGCTCCTTTGTTCTGTGTCAATAAACTTGATGCTTTTCAGGTTTATAGAAATGAAAACATGAACATTTCTAACTGTGTCACCAGTAGTAACACAGGTACGATGGCAGCAGGGGTCGCGTTGGAAAAATCTGAAGACGATCCGTCATTGACAGATTTAAATTCACACCCGACGACTTGGTAGCGAGTGAGAACATCAGTACGGTTCAGACCGGTGCAGCTGTCAAGGCAAAAGTCCAAAAAGTCCATTAACACGTGAAGTCTACACTATCTCTGCTACAACCTGAGCTGCAGGGCACCTGGACAGAGGTCTCACTGACAGATTTTCTAGAACTAAATCTAACTAGTCTCACTCAAACATATTTTTAATCTGAACTTATTGAAACCATTTTCAGCTTCCTTATTCAATTTATGGTACCATCAGGTACATTTGAATACCTTAAACTTTTTAAATGCAGTATAATGTTTTTAGTTTAACATATAAATGAAGTTATTTATATAGTGTTTACAAAATAAAAAGTAAAAAATGAATCACTTAAAAAGTTTTCTGTGCTTCGTTCCAAATGTTAAAAAAATAAAATCAATTAGTGTTCATTATTTGTTTGTCCTTTTGTTAAAGTCTTTAAAAAAAAACGATAAACTTAAAGTACCGGATCAATAATGAGTATCGTTAAGTATTGATAAATCTTTTACTATACCCATCCCTAATGATGATCGTGTTCTATCAAACTTTAGGGGGCATAATTTCAGAAAAACTTCCTAAAAATAAAATAAAATGAATTTAGTTCTTGGTGTCTACAGACATCTAAAAAGGACCTCAACCTCCCAGTGTAAAAGAAATTAGTTGTTACTATACCTGAGTTAAGTGCAATAAAGATGGGATAGAGTTTAATGTTCACAAACGGCTCCAAATATTTTACTGCAAACGTTTTAAAAAAGGTCTAAACTTTGAGCAAAGGCTAAAACAAACACTGTAGTCTTATTTTATAGAAGGTGATTGTGATGTTTTCAGCCTTTATGGAGGACCGATCAGGTTTTATGGGTTAATAAAAGGATTATTGGGCTGTACCTTGACTATTGACTGGACCAGAGACTTGCCCTGAGGAATCCAGTTGGGTTTACATTTCAACCAAAAAGCTCTGCTCACTGCAAAGTTTGCTTTTCTTTGCAACATCAAAGAGCAGGAGGAGGTTGTTATGGTAACAGCTGTTTACACGAGATGTAAACAAAGCTGCTCACAATTAACTTCAGAGTTCCTTCAAAACGACTGGAGTAAATCTAACCAAACCCACCGTGCAGCAGAAAGACTTCAGAACTGAGCCTGGAAACTGTTTTACTGAAAGCTGAACAATGCCGCAGCAATCAAACTGCAGTCTGAAAACACGCCAAGAATCCCTTGTTGGTAGATTGAGGTTCAGACCTGAAGCGAGGAGCGCCGCCTGCTACCTTCGCTCACTAACAAGATTAGAGCTGGTCAAAGCCGCAACAACAATTCTCTACAGATCCATTCAGCACAGCTGAGACGGCTGGAAAATGGGATAAATACGTCAGCTGGTGGTGTAGCAACGGGCAATGAAGCCTTTAGAGAAAGCTCAAGTTGTAGGAAGGTGGAGGAACACTGAATGACAGGCGTCCCTTTCAACTTACCCCCCCCACAACTTTACTTCTTGTAAACAGGAGAAATGTGCAAAATGCCTCCACTACACAGTAATCTATAGTAGTCATACTTAATAAGTAGTCCACAAGAATTACAAGAAAGACTCTTAAGCTGACAAAATGTACAAAAGAACATTTAGATGACCCCCCCCCCCCCCGCCTGGGGGAAGCTCCAGATTCCCAAACAGCCTGTGAGGAGGCGAGTCAGGCTGCAGCGAGGCCGTTACGTTTCTGCAGAGCAGGCAGGCTGTAAACATTTTACCGCAGCCTTCTGTTCACTGCTCGGCTTTCACTCTGAAACATCTTCACCGCCAGGAAACTTGGTTGATTTTTCAGCTACAAGACGACCCCTACACAACGCGGTGAAGAAAGTGTGTTCAGTCAGAGGCTTCTTAAATGTTGCTGTAATGCAGAAAGGTAGAGAAAGTTCTTTCCGCCAGCATCCATCGCCCTCAGAACAACTTAGATCATCAATTCTTTACTTCTTATTTAAACAAACAGTAAAAAGAAAGTTTTTTCATTCAACTTTCAAATAAACACTAAATTCAGTCATTCATTGAAAATTTGCCAAAAAAAAAACTAAATAAAAAAAAGAAATGTGCAAAAAACTTATGTTTTATTCCAGAAACTACTTTTACTGTTTCTACCAGAAGACCTAAAAGCTTGAAATGGCAGAATCACTCAAGTTTCTCATAAAAACAAAGCAAATATTAAAAAGAAATCCGGTCCAGAAGAAGATCCATTTAAAACTTGGGAGGAAGCCAAGTTTTTAAATGACTCCCTGTATCGGAGAAAATCTGGATCAAATAATCCAAACTAACCAGACCCTTTAAGACAAAGTTGAAACTCAACCAGGATCACAGTAATGGCTATAAGAACATTTCTAACACCTAAACTCATTTATCTGTTCTTGAAGTGACCAAATCCCATCCCAGAGAAAAGTGGCTCCAACTGAATTCATAAAGTAAATTTCCAGTTATCAAGGCTCAACCCCCCCCCCCCCCCTCATCCCGTTAGTGATCACTAGTAAATTGAATGCCAAGCCTCCCACACTCTTAAACTTCTTCCAGACAACATCACTGATACAAGGATGTAGCAGAGACATGAGAACGGTTAGAGGATCTCTACACAACGTGCTCGAGTTGAGAAGAAACCTGAACAGACCAGCTGGGCAGACTTTACCGTGGAGTTGTCAGGGAGATGTTCCCGTACTCTGAACGCCAGTGTCTTGGTCTTAAGTTTGAGTCCAATTAGGAGGGTATGTGCAGTGAATTCAGCTGTCAGGTTTCTATCGGACGCCGCTTCAGTTTGAAAAGGCTAATCTGTGAGAGCAGAAAGGAGCTGGACCGCTGGAGACCAAAACAAAGAGGGAGCCGGCAGCGTTTCCAAGCAACCTTCTCCCAGGAAAAAAAGGGTGAAAGGAGGCGTAATGAGGACAGGCCTCCAATTTTCATTTATATTCTTTAAAAACAAAGCAACACTAAATAAATTATACTGAACGAGCAAACCGATACTTCCCAAATACAAGCAGAGCTTCAATCCGTCTGGTATCAATTAGATTTTTAAAGAAAAAGCATTCAAGTTAACGAAGAGCTGAGAATGGATGGAAGAACACGAAACCCTGCTTCAGAGAAAACGTACTTCCGCTTGTTTACAACATTTAAGCCGTTTGGACCAAACTTTGTATAGAAAAGAAAGAAGGGGGACTCCATTCTTCAGCCTCCTCTTTTGTTCTGGATGGCCCCGATTAAACAAAAACAAGTTATCAGACCATAACTGTGGTATATAGTTGCAGCATCTTTACAGTGTCTGTCCACAGTACAAGCCCACAACGTCCCAGAACAAGTGATAATTATACATTAATACTACATTTCTGCACTCCGTTGAGGTTGAGTAATAAATGTATTATTATTTAAAGCGCCTTTCAGGAAACCGAAGGTCACTTTACTTTTTTAGTATTGTAAACAAAGTGAAATAAAATAAGCAGTCAAAACAAGATACAAATGAAAATAAAAAACTTTAAACTGTAGCGATTCAGCGGTGGGACAGATGAGTTGAGAAAGGGTTAAAGGTTGTAGGCAAGTTTGAACAGATGGGTTTTGAGATGAGATTTAAAGAGAGGGAGGGAGTCAATATTATGGAGGGGGGGGTGTTAGTTCCAGAGTTTGGGAGCAGAGCAGCTGAAAGCTCTGGTCGCCATGGTGACAAGGCGATGTGAAAGGACACTGAGAAGTAAAGAGGATCTGAGTGAATGAGAGGGCACGGCAGTGTGGACCACAGTGGACAGGTAGGGAGGAGCGAGGGGATGAATAATCTTAAAAAAAGGTAAAAGTTAGGATTTTGAAAAGTTTGCAGAAGTTAATGGGGAAGCTGTTGTAAGATGTGGGGAAAGGACGGGACGGGTGTTAATGATGATCTGGGCAGCAGAATTCTGGACCAGTCCAAGTTTATGGAGTAATTTGTGTGTGGTAGACAAAAAAGAAGGGAATGACAATAATGGAGGCAGGAGGTGACCAGGCTGTGGATCAGAACGGCAGTGAGGGGTGATGAGGTTTATGTTACGAAGATGGAAGTATGCAGACAGAGTTGGGTTATTGATGTGGGCTTGAAAAGAAAGGGTGTTATGGAGGATGACACCCAGACTCCTAACCTGAGTTTGCTACAGCTGCAAATTTCCAAGACAAGAATTTTAAGCCTTACCAAAGTTTTCCTGTTTTTTTTCAGTACATGAAACTATCATATACACAAGATGTACATTACTCAAAAACTTGGGGCATTTCAGCTTTTTGCCTGTCAGAATGTACTTAAAAGGGTACTATAACCTTTACCAGCGTACTTCATTTCACTCCAATATTGAACAGTTCTACATGTGCAATCAAAAGTTTAAAAACTTCTCACATGACATGTTAAACCATTTTCATAACTTTTAAAAACGCATGTAAAAATTGAGCAAAAGACTAAAGTTAAACATGTATAAAATAAATCAGGCATCACCGTGACGATGCCACAAGTTATTTGTCCTCCACCAGAGGGGACATCACAGGTTGGACATTTCCAGGGTGTGTTAGTCCTGTCCACCGGGAGGCAGCACTTTAACCTGGTTTTGGTGGATTTTGGTCGCTCCCTCAACTTCTCTCTTCCTCAGTAACCAGATATTTGTTTTTTTTCTGATTGGTTGATGTGGTGCATATTTCCACCAATAGGAAAAGGAGATGTTAGATTTTTATTGGAGGCTTTTTTGCTTGCATAAGCACTTACAATCAGTTTCTACCGTTGCTTCCTGCACCGTATGTGACTAAGATACATCATGACTGGTTTTACTTTGTATATAAACTAAGATCTGGTGTATAGTGTGAAGTCCACGGTGTCGGCAGAAGTTGGAACAGAGATTGGATGGCTGCGTCTTGCAGTGTTATCTTGCCATTTGGATGCATTGGTGTATCTGTCGGCCTCAGAGGGTTTTTATTTTATAAAAATGACAGGTGGGGAGCTCAGGGGTCTATTCTGGGGCCTCTTCCGTTCAACATTTACACGTTTCCAGTCACACAGATCATGAAAAATAAAAGTTTGCTACTGGAGAACCTGGAAACTACAATACCTTATAAAACCTCAAGTGTCTTGAGGAAATAGCTTAATGTTTTTTGTTTTAATTGTAAGAAATAATTCAAACAAAAACACGACAAAAGTAATTTTTGGACCCAAAGATCGGCTGAAAATGAGCACCTTCTTAAATCTGCAATATCCTAAAAGCACAAACCCAGCCAGGAATCTGGGCGTCATTAGGATTTAGGACCACATCAAATCTCTTTGTTGGTCCTTTCATCCTGGAAATATTTGAGAGAGTGACTTGGAAACACGTGTTTGTTTTATTTTCAGCAGACTGGGCCACTAACGTCTGTTCACAGGTTACCATAGAAAGGTGGATCAAATCATCCTGTTCTGAGAGCTTTACTCTGGCTTCCAGTACAACAAACATGACTTGCGACTCGACGTGGACATGCACAGAAGAGACTTGTGAACATCTCTGGTGCAGCGTTTCCAAACAGGGATAATATTTGGGAAGCTGACCAGTTATTTGGCAATCTATTCACATTATTGCCATTAAAAGCTACCGTGGAGACAGTGCAGTGCATCAAACCAGCCACCTGCTTCTCACTGTTCATCAGTGTTAGTCTGTGCGCATGAACCAATATTTCAGACCCTTTTAGCCAATTTACTTTAAAAACACACCCAGAGGAACGTTACTTCCTGTGCAGACAGCCTCTCTCCCACCTCATTCTACAGCAGGTGCAAAGAAGAAAGTCCATAACAGCTGAATGATTCGATTCTTTGGCAAGCGCTTGTTTAGAGGAAACCTCTTCAAAAAGTTGCTTTGACACCATTTCAACATGATTTTGCTGCAGGAGCCAAGAGTCTGACACATGAAGGTATTCTTCTCCAGCCAGGGGTGGGGGAATCTGACACATCGAGAAAAAACTGGGACACCAACCAGGAGAAATTCCTGCTACATTCCTGCGGTGTCGGCTGATTATGGCCCAATGCCCACAGATCTGAAATGACACAGTTGTCCCACCACTAACGGTCACTCAGCTCAGATTTCAGAGATGTGAAGATGGCACACACCAACACACTAAACGCAGAGATGCAGCAGAAAACAATTAACGAGGAGGATCAGACTCAGGACCTGACGAAGCAACAGCAAGGATCAGCGAGCAGGAGAACACGGAGCTGCAGCTGAGATACGAGGGAGGAGCAGAAAAACTGGATCACAAACTGACTCAGCTACTGTAAAGTTGTCAGACTAGCAACACAGACAGCTGGCATGGATACAGAGGGAAACAAGAGCCGTACAGGAAACACATGCATCGCAAGGAAAGCCAAGGACTGCCTTTAAACAGACTGCAGTGTGTACTGTATCAAACACAAGCTGGACCTTCTGCTTGTGTTTCAGAGCCAAACCATTCAGTTATAAAGCAGACAGACGGGTTATTGGTCGTCTTCACCACCTGATGTCTAATTCATTTATAGACATCAGTTCCGAGGATCAACTAAAAAAACAGCAGCTCACCCCATCCAGCAGAGAGGGTCTAGACCAGTTAAGAGTCTGGATCAGGACTTAATATTAATCTGCAGCCAATGGGACTGGCTGAGTCCTAAAGATACCAACCAATCAGAAAATTCCTCATGTGAAAATAATCCAGATTATAAAAGAGCAACTGAACACAAACATGTTTTCATGAAAATGGACAATATGAAAATAAAAAGTCTAAATGCAGCTAATGCTGCCACAGTCTGCATTAGTGTATGTGGACCCAAAGTAGGGTTGTTAAAAAGATACTACATTCCAGTATCGATTAGTATCTGAGTATCTAGTTCGATATCAATTAGTACAGGTATCGATACTTAAATGCCACTTTGGCTGTTGCTAGTTCACAGAAAGGACCAGCTGCGTCTGGCCATTTTAAACAGACACTGCAGCGGGCAGCCCCTCCCCTAGAGCATCTCTCTGAAGGACCCATTGTTTACAGTGTTGCCAACTTAGCTACTCTTCGCTAAATTAGTGAGTTTTTAGACGTCTTTAGCGACTCTTTGGCAAGAAACAAGTGGCTAGCAACAAATCTAGCAACTATTTCTGGTGTTGGAGACTTTTAGAGACTGATGTGAAAACATGATGGTCTGGGAACCCTGAGGGCCTCCAATTGAAGGTTTCTGGACACAGAGACTGGGTGGAGACCCCAAAGCCAACACAGGACCCATGTCCAGCATCCTGCTTCTCCTCATGTCAACTTTCTTAAAAAAAAAAAAGGTTTTGATTTCAGTGCTTTCACAGATTTTCTGTCCAAACTGCATTTTTATGTAAAAAAAAAAAACAAGAAAAAAAAAAACCAACACACACACTAGAAAGAAGTTTTGCAGTCCGATACCAATTTGTGTAAAATTAGGAGTTCTCTGATGTAACGGAGAGACAAATCTAAATCTAAATCAATACTCTTCTAATCAGAGTTTAATCTAAACACAGATAAAACATCTTAGAAGCTCAGCGGCCGACTCTTGCAAATTACAATCGTGACTAATAGAGAAGTTTGTGTCCTGCCACTTCAGCGTGCTGTGACTCACCTGGTCTGCATCGCAGCCCGTCGGCAGCCAGCTCCTGTCCCTCCGGACACACACAGGTGTATTTGGGCGAATGCTTATTGATCTGCGGTGCTGGCAGACACATGTAGCTGCAGCCTCCATTTTCACCTCTCTCCATGCACCAGTTAGTACCTGCACACAAGAGCTGTGATTAGCTGACCAGGCACAAAGTGAGTGAAGAAACTGAGGATTTTCTTCAAGGTTGTCCTGAAAGCCGACCTACTGATGGGATCTAAAGCTTCCAAAACAAAATGTTTTAAGCTGATCAGTCTTTTTTTTGGAGGTTCTTGACCAAACAACCGTTAATAATCGGGCTGATTCCCACTCAGCAAGATCTCACCAGACAGCTGAATCAGCTCGTGGTACGCGATGATGTCCTGGGGGTCATTCAGATTGCTGGCCAGCGTCACCACATCAGAGCCAGTAAACTTGTTGGCGCCATAGATGGCTTCATTTTCTCCGTCTGTCCAGAAGACTCGGTCCTGGATAAAGAAAACATGGAATCCTTTTCTATTGGCGACTAAGAGGCACAAGTCTCTGTACAACATGACAAAGTCCAAAACAGAGTGAAACAGGAAAGTTTACGGGCTGAAACAGAAATGTTCACATCAAGGTAAGCACTGCTTTTGAAAGAGTTATTCAGCATAGCTGTCACATCTAAGACTATCATTTATCAAAGAGGAATCTGGGTTACCATGGCAATCAGACTTATCCAGGTTTCTCTGACCACTTTTTCACCTACGTAATATTCCCAAAAGGAGGAACATCCTGCCTCCAGGTGATGCAGAACTAGTCCATGTATTAGTTACTCTGAGATTCCGTAATCATTGTTGTGTCCCATAAATGTTGTGAAAGCCTCCAGCTGATCCCAGGTTGACTTCAGACAGCAGTGTCTTGGTTTGAATCTTTCCTTTTTGATAAATGTTAGGACCGACTTGGTGACCCTCTGCCTATAGGAGCAGAACTAGAGTGGACTTAAGGCTGGCACACATTACAGGATTCTTCAAACCTTCAAAGATTTAGAGACCACACACACACTTGATGAAATATCTAACTGCATCATCTCAGCCTCAGAGCTGCTTTGTTTGCCTGTGTTTGTGTTTAAGGAGTGACCAAACAAGATATCCAGTAAGAACAGAACTTCAACAGTTTAATGTGGGATGTATGAAACCTGCAGTCTTGAGGCGGAAAATGTATTTAAAATATGAAAACCTGAACACAGACAGTCTGCCAGTTGTCCTGAAAGGAAACCCCTACATGCAGTTATACCAAACCGGTGAAGTTTACATCCTGTCAGACTTGATAGAGTGATACACACTTCTGTTATATATTCTACACAGTCAGCAGCCACTGAGCCACAATACCCACATCGGAGGTAGATTTTCCATAGCAAGACTGACGTGTTCTGAGTGAAGTGGAAAATAAGGAATCAGCTGTGGAAAGATAAAACCTCCGTGTGTGGAGCGCTCGCTGCAAGCAGGGACGACACATTTCACAATTAAATCACAGTATTAAACACTACGATTAACTAATCGTAAAGATTCCTCAGCACCGTCGCCTTCTATAAAAGGATCATGTTCAGACATCAGCATCAAGGCAACTTCCACATGGAAGATAAAAAAATTACACAACATTCGATGGTTGCTTTCATTCTGTGAGAGTTGCAGACGAGGCGTGTTAGAGTGGGACAGTATAGCAGAGGAAGAGCTTTCCCTCCAAACTAAGTCGCCATTGTGGAGGACATTAAAATGTTTCACCACCGGCATGCTAACCAGTACGATGAAAAGGTAAATGTTGGGTAACTGGGTTAAGTAAAAGCGTCTCATCGCTTGCTCCGTCTCTCTTTTCATCTCTACCTCCTCATCTCATCTCTTCTTGCATTTCTTTGCTGAATCAGCGTGTTCAAAATGGTCAGTGTGTTTATAGCCGCTTGCTAGTGTGAGGCGTTGCGTAAAGCAAAACTCAGCTGTAAGGTCAAGCGGCATCCCAGAAGAAAACATTGTCTAGCCTCAGGTGGGCAGCGATGGCTCCACATAAAAGACGCCACTGTGCCAACAAACGCGTCAGATGCAGAGTTTTATGGTCGGAAAGTTACGGATAGCATTTTTACAAAAATGTTTTTGAGCATTTCTTTTAATGTAATTTACAGAAAGAGTCCTGGCAGAGGTCTTGTAGCCAGTTTCCATTTGTTTTCTCAGAGAAATCCAGAGTTAATGTGTGGTTCCAGCTGGGGTGTCCAGCTCTGGTCATCCAGGGCCACAATCCTGCAGGTTTTAGACGTCTCCCTGCTACTACACACACGTTGAGCCATCAATGTGGTCCAGGTGTGCCGCTGCAGCAAACATCCAAAACCTGTAGGACATCCCTGGTTTACACCGTAGGAGATTTAGTTGAGATGGGAGCTTTTAGTTTCTTTACTTTATCGTGTTTGCCTCAAAAGATAGAAATGAATGAAAGACCTTTGTGGAGTGTTCGTGTGATTTTACACATCTTTATATAATCTGAATTATTTGTCTCTGGCAACCCTACAACTGGTTAAATTCCCACCACCAGTTTATTTCACATGGAAACATGATCCATGCACACACATATCCTCTTTTCAATCCTTTAAGCATCTTCTCAGCATGTTTGGAGGAGGTTTTTAAGCAGTAAGCCCCTCAAGGGAAACCCTGTTTTAATAATGAACCAGAAACATCTGAAGCTGAACAGTTTCCTTCATCTGTACTCTGAACACCATTTGGCTTTTTTATTTGTAGAGATCATTTTTACTTTAACACCAAGAGTTGAGACATGTTGCAGCTGGCATTTTAACTTTTATCCCATCACGTGATTAGTTTATATCTGAAGCCCAGTGAAGGTGCGAGGGTGTACGGATGCAATACCTCAAAAACTGTGAGAGCAAAGGGATGAGCCAGGTAGTCTGGAGACTGCAACACCTTCTTCCTGTTATCCCCGTTCAGATCAACGCTGCAGAGCATGTGCAGCTTGGAGTCGACCCAGTACAACCTGCCTTTGATCAGATCTGGTGGCAAGATGGAGGAAAAGAAAGAGGAAGATGAATTCAAAATGACAGGAGAATAAAGAGAAAAGAAGAACAAAGTAGATGGGGCAGAAATTAAAGAGGGAGAAGATGAGAGAATTAAAAATCAATACAACATTTGCAGGACTCCGGGATCCTCTCAGCCGCTGATGGATTGGGAAGCGAAATGCTAAATAAACACATCAAGGAAAATCTGGATCTAAAAAAATTGTTTAAACTTCTTTTCAGCTTCTGATTACAGATGAAAAGAAAACCTCTTCAGTGTGTGTTCCTACCCAGTGTGATCCCATTAGGCCACTGGATGTCAGTTGCTACCAGAACCTGTCTGTCCACTCCATTCATGCCAGATTTCTCGATCTTGGCAGGCTCGCCCCAGTCAGACCAGTACAGAAACCTACAGAACCGACACACACACGCACACACACACACACCCTTTATAGCCAATCTGCAAACGTGCACCGTCAACTGGAGAACAAGGCTTTCAGAGTTGGTCCACCCACCCAGACAGAGGATCCACAGCGATGGAGGCGGGTTCCTTCAGGCCTCTGTTGAACAGAACTTTCTGCTTCGTCCCGTTAAAGTTGGAGACAGAAATGGTTTTGGTGGTGAGGTCGGACCAGTACAGGTTCTTGTAGATCCAGTCCACTGCGACTCCCACTGGAGTCTGGACGTTGTCTATCACTTTCTTGTGTGTCCCGACGTCACTGCGTTTATCCAGAACCGTGCTGATGGGGAAAAGAACCGGGTCAAACCAGTTCACATATGATTTGAACTGAACTGGTTGTAGTCTAAAGTTCTGAAAGTTTGTAAGCACTGAGTCACATCCAGGAGTCAAAGTCAAACTGAAATGATGCCCCAGGATATTTACAGTAATTAAACAACCACCATCATCATGTAGAGTCATTGATCCCTGCATTTTAACCAACACCTCTGACTGGTGGAGGCATCCTCCACGCTGCAGTTTAACAATTATATCCACAGTCTGCTACTAGTCGGTCCCTCCAGGAATTCACAACTATTGACAAATTCAGCCAATTCTGCACATTCCTGCAGTTCTGTGAAGTCATTGCAACTTAAATGCAACTTCAACAAATCCGATTTAAACCCGATTAATGTGGGAGAGAAATGTTGCATCTTCCACCTAAAAATCAAAGCACCTGCTTAACACTCCCCCAGTGTTTGGAGAGGGGTTTAACTGGTTCAGTATCTACCTCAGAGAGGTTACAACTCCTCGAAGCAGCAGAGGATGTCTGAGATTTCCCCCCTTTTTGGTGCCGTCTGAACAAGTTTCAGCTTTAATATCCCTCTGCTAAATGGGGGATATTCTCCCAATGTACTTATCCGTAAATGTCACAGGCCGGAATTATATTTGACGTAAACTTCAGGTAAAACCACAGCAATTTATTAACAAATCTGCTCTAAAATCTGGCATTTTAGTTGCCAAATACCAAAAAAAATTAAAAACAATCCTGGCGGGACTGACTGGTCTACCTGAATATGGCCTTTTGGCCAAGGTCAGCCCAGAAAATCATCTGCTGGTTAAAGTCTGCATCTAGAGCCACAGTGTTCCTCTGCTGCTCCACAATCTGCGTGTACTCCTTCCTCTCCAGACCCAGACGGCGGATATCACGGCGGTTGGTGAAGATCAGGCAGGGCTCCTTACCTGAGGACAGGAAAAACTTTAAGATGAGTCACTGAACAACATGATCTGTGGAAACTGAACAAACAAAACCTGTTAGAACAACAGTTTGCAGTGCATGACAAAGAGAAGAGTGTTTCTGTGGTTAAAAAGGCAACATTGTGTTGGTCAAGGACATAAAACCATGTGATCAGACAAAAGGATGGCACAACATCAGCAGCTGATATGCAGAACAGAAGGCTTCATCTGATTGTAACCAAGAACTGCAGCCATTTGTTTTAGGCTCAAAGATATTTTGCCGTTACAAGTATTTCTCTTGTTACAATTGGCCAGGTTGCATCAGCATTTCTCCTCACTGCAGTTTTCAGCCTGCATGAAACGTTTCCAACAACCTGCAGATGCAGTTTTATCTAATAAAATAAAATCTTTATGAATAAAACATTTTACTGGCTTTTGTTCCACCTGAGTGGAAGAGCTGAAATCTGATGACATCAATGAACCTGATGCAACCACACTCGCCAACTAAAATGAGGTCCACCTGTTTATCAAATAAACCAAAATCACATGGCAGCAACTCGACACATCTACACACATGTAGACATGGTGAAGATAACTTGATGAAATTCAAACTGATCATCAGAATAAGGAAGAAAGGAGATTAATGGTTGTTGGTCTGAGTATTTACTGGGATTTTCACACAACCATCTCTAGGGTTTACAGAGAATGGTCCGAAGAGGAGAAAATATCCAGTGACTGAAGGGAAAGTGATAGAAAGGCAACAGGAAGTCCAATAAGCACTGGTCCCAACCAAGATATGCAGAATAGCATCTATGAACACACAACACGTCCAACCTTGAAGCAGATGGGCTACAGCAGCAGAAGACCACACCGGGTGCCCCTCCTGTCAG
>JBBBVU010000020.1:23761871-23780668 GCA_037177055.1 Atherinosoma microstoma | reverse complement strand
GCATCTTCTGATGGCTACTTCCAGCAGGATAATGCACCATGTCACAAAGCTCAGATCATCTCCATCATGACAATGAGGTCACTGTACTCCAATGGCCTCCACAGTCACCACATCTCAATCTAATACTTCACCTTTGGGATGTGGTGGAACGGGAGATTCTCATCATGGCTGTGCAGCAACTGTGTGATGCTATCATGTCAATATGGAGCAAAATCTGAGGAATGTTTCCATCACCTTGTTGGATCTATGACACCAAGTATTAAGGCAGTTCTGAAGGAAAAATGGAGTCCAACCTGGTAGTAGAAAATAATAATCTTCAGCAGCCCTAAGACCAACGCTTCCTTCATGACATAGTTTCCCTTTTTGTTAAATCTTTCAATGTTTTGTTAAAAAGGTAAACAGGAAATAATCCAACACAGGGGCACAACGTACAAAAGAAGTGACCAAGCTTTTACAAAAAGAAAGAAACCATGGGTCTAAACACATTTAAAGTGTTTTAACATGTCGGAGTTGAGATGTGGACTCACCAACAGCCTTGCAGACACCGGTAGTGGGATCCATCTGGTAGCCGTTGTGGCATTCACACTTGTATCCTCCCTTCAAATTGATGCAGATCTGACTGCAAATGCCAGGGTTCATACACTCATTGATGTCTGTGCACACAAACGATAACAAGGGTGGAATGAAAACAGAAGACATGAAAGTACAACAAAAGCTGTTTAGGTAAAACTTAAAGTTCGATATATTTCATAAGAACATATCCTAAAACATTCCCAGGATTCCCAACAACTGTATTTATGAACACATTTAACATTTTTCTGCTGATTGCATATCTGGGAGTCGATTAAAGTGCTCCAGCGCAGCCAGGAGGGTTAATTTCAGATGGGATTACACACATTTACCAACATCCCAAGGAGCGTTTCAGGCCAAGATTGGCGTAATAAATCAACTGTGTCGGATAAGCACCTCCTCAAAAAGAACCTGAAGGATTTTTGCTTTGAGGAAAAACAGATTACAGCTCAGCCAATCACATTACACACTGAACACTTCAAAAAAGGTCCCAAGTCCACAGTAAGTTGGTCTGACAAAAACCAGCCGGATCTGGGATTTCTAGGAGACTTGATCATCTTCTTCGTCTCTGGTGAACAATCACAGGCATGTGCAGGTCTAATGCTGCACACGTCAAGGACATCAACATGTTGGATTCTGCAAGGATGAGGCTTTGGTGGTTTTATCAGTTTCAGGTAAAAAGCTTCCTTTGTAGGGCTCTGTATCATCACTAAATTTCATTAACTGATTTGAGTAGATTCACAACAGCCCATTTCGATTTGATATAGATTCATTTACAGTTAATTGTCTAACATCCATTTTTCTTGATTAAAGACATTCTCTGGTAACCATTTTTTATAAAACACTGAGCATGATCATAAAATTACAAGATGATCAAAATCAGTTATCTGGGAGTAATCAGATTACTGTAATAATCTAATAATGCATCTACATGCATTTCAGAAAATAAAATGCGTTTCTCCTTATTCACAGCCAGAAATGCTGTGATGGAAAAAAAGAAAAAAAGAAGTGAAACTTTAAATGTCCTGATGAAACCGTTTCATTCAGCTGAGTCGCTCTAATATCATTAAAGTTCAGGTCTTAGATAAGGTGCTGACATTAATAAAACCTGCCTACAAAGAATACTGGATCCATTTTAAGCCCCAGTAAGACTCAAATTCCTACAGTGACGGCATTTCTCAGCTTTCACCAGAGCAGCAGGATAAAAAGTCCAGCTGCTCCTCACTGGAGCGAGAGTTTCCATCTTCACCTCACTGGGAGAATTTATGTCATTTTTGTCTGATTTTCAGCAGGTTGATGCGTTTTCCGACAGGTGCTCCGTCAGTTGACACCAGCGTGTCAATAAATAATTTTATGAAAATCCCAACATAGTTTCTGAATTGTGGTTCAATATATTTGAAAAAAATCTATAAAATAATCCAAACACATATAAAAATAAATATACGTTACGTCATAAGCTAAAGAAGCAATCACTGCAATCAGATGTTTTCTGTAACAGACTTCTGCACCTGTTAACAGGTATTTTGGGCCAGTGCTCATCAGCAAAGTGCTCTCATTGGTGCAGGACCCTTTTGTTTGTCTTCTCAACTTAATTAAACATTTCAGTAAACTATAATTTAGCAATTTTTTTTATTATTACTTTTTTCAGTCTCAAGTTATTTGAGTGACTTGAGAATTTTGCCTTTTCTTTAATGGAAGGGTATGAATCATTTGGTAGTTGAAAGGTGAATAAAATCCACACTGGTGAATGAAAAATCTGAATGTGGCTTCATCTCTGCAAGAGAAGCTGATTTTGGACGGAAGTGAAACAGGAAACCAGTTGTGCATGCTAAGGTCTCGGCGAGCCTCTGTAAGTCACGCGTGAGTTGGGTCATGTAATCGGAAAAGCGGACGTTTTTTAATTGATTTTTTAAATCCAGCTTTAGTTCTTTGTTGATGATCTCAGATTTCTGTCAAGCAGAAAGCGCCTCACTGACCACCGTCAACATTCAGGTCTCTCAAAGGAGAGGCTATAATCTGAGAAATTACTGGGTTAACTGGTGTTTTTGCACACTAACTGGAACCTTGAAGTCCTGAGGATGTAACCTGACGTAGTATCTTTAGGTTTCAGATCAGGTCCAGGTTTTTCTACTGAGAACTTACCTCCACAGGTTTTGTGGTCGATGAGCTGGAGTCCAGGCGTGCAGTCGCACTCGAAGCCGATCGCCATGTCCTTGCAGATGTGAGAGCAGCCGCCGTTGTTCATGAGACACTCGTTCAGATCTGGAGTGCAGAGAGGAAAAATGTTATGGATCAGTCTGAATCAAGCCAAATTAAAATGTGGAAAGAAATGGTGCAGAACAGGTGCAGCCAGACGGCCCGGTTCAACATTTTATGAGCCTACAAACCACAACCTGCTAGTTTACTCTGGTTTGTGTAAGAACGTCCTCTAGAGACTCCATCAGAGCAGCTTACAATGCCAGATGCTTAAATTTACTCTGGGCTTTTCTGCCGAGTAAGGGTGAGGCGAACAGCTGAGCTATCATGACAGGCAAGTTTTAGAAAAGCAAGATTCCTACAAAGAAATGTTTGAGCTTTCTTACATGGATTCAAGTGGAGGTTTAAGTTTTAAAAGTTAGCAACTAGTTATTTTTCCAATTTATTTTAACAAAGAAACTTTGCAATAAACCTGCAAGGCAGCACACCAACACTGCTACTGGGATTATTTAGATCACTGCCACATGGGCAAGGGTACACTTGCATCCTCAATATTTCCACATATCATGAGTTAGTCGTCTTCTACATGATGTTTACCGTCCAGGCAGCAGGATAAGAAAGCTCATTTCCCGACTCAGACTCTGGCCTGCACCCAAACACAACATGGACCAAAATAACTCCCAATTCACGGTTGTGACTTTGGGGATTACACGGCACTAACCTTTAATCCTAAATGGACTCTCCTCTCAGGGAGCAGGCCAAAGAACTGAGAAATATTTAGATATTAGCTCTACTGAGGTATTGTGGGAAGGCGGGATGTAAAGGAAGAGATCCAATCAGACTTAGGCGTTGTCCACATGTAACAGGTTTCTCACAAAACGAAGATATTTTCCTACGATTTTTTCCTGTCATCCACACAAACGCAGATTTACAGCATCAAATCTTTTAAAAAACACTGACCAAAGTGAAGATTAGCATATTCTCGGTTTATGCATCTGCATGTGGACGTTCATAACCAGGGTTTTAGGATTTGAAACGTCAACACCTGCGACAAAAAAAAACACTCCGTCACATGTGAGACGTGTTTACACGCAAAAACAGCATGGATGCCTTTGTTAGCGTGTTTATTATCCAGGCGCTTTTTGCTCACTTTTATTCATTTCTTCATCCTCATTTTTGTGGACGTCAGCGTTTTACTGATCAGACACGAATTACTTTTATTTGATACAGATACCCTGATACCAGGGACTGTAGATTTTGTTTATGAACCACCATGTCCGAATCAAATAAAGCCCATAAATAGCAAAATAAGTGACAATAGAGATGTAGCAGTTGTTCAGTGGCAAGTTTCACAGAATATTGTGGAACTTCTTTTTCATTACAAATGAAACCAAACCAATATCACATTAAATAAAAGGAAGATTAAAGAAAGTAATGCAATGAAGGAGGGCCGGGGTGTATACATGCATAATGCCTTAACGAGTGGGTCATGTTGCGGGTTATTTCAACGGGATGGATCATAGAAAATTTTGATTGGAAAGGATCTGAGGAACTACTCCCATCTAAAAGGTTTTGCATGCTTATGACTGAGCCCAACAACACACATATGCGGTTAAGTGTAGACACTCTTTCTTAAAACAAGACATGTGGACTTGTGTTTTGTTTGTTTTTTTAGACTGAGGGAGAAGGATATTTGTTTTGTTTTTTAAAACCCGGCGATGTTTGGACAAGGCCTTAATTCACCATGTGTGGTAAAGAGGAAGAAACATGTCATCAAACCATAGGAAGATGGTGCAAGTAGCTCTGAGACTTCATGAAACTACAATCATTTCCATAAATAATTTTATCATTCTAGCCATTTACCAAAACATATTCAAGATAGTTACGTTATCAATGTGGGCTTAATGTGCCAAGTCAGCTTTCACATTCAAATGGGAGGAATGGTTTAGGAATTACGGCTCTTTAATAGCTGCCTCTTACAAGGGACCCTAAGCTTGACACCAAAAGTATTTTATTGGCTGCATGGGATATGCCTCGGTTAATTCATCATTAAAGCAACCCAGGAGTATCAGGCAAAGTAAGTGGAATATTCTGAGTCAATCCCCGGATCTCAACCTGATCGAGGATGATTTTATTTGCTGAAAACAAAACAACTGAAGGCAACGGCAGTAAAGGCCAAGCAGAGGTTCACGAAAGGAGGAAACCCAGTGTGGGGTGATGTCCCAGACTTCAGGCAGTTATTGTCTTCAAAGTATTCTCAATATATTAAAAATGAACATTTTATTTATGGTAATTGTCTAATTACTTTTGAGCCCCTGAGATGAGGAAACTTATTAAAAACATGGCTGTAATTCCTAAATGTTTCATAGGATATGAAATAAGCCTAAAAGTCTGCACTTCAATTACATCTCAGTTAAATTTCCCAAACCATGAAAATTGTCTTAGTGTCCAAATATTTCTGGCCCGACTGTACTGCGACAAAGTATCAACACCAGTGAGGGAACAAAAGTTTTTCCTCCTGTATCAGATACAGGAAACATCAGCGAGCTACAGAGTTCACTCCATAACAAGCCAGAGGTTTCATTTCATCATTGAATTTCTGAAGTCATTGACACAGGTCAGTGACTTCAGAAATTCAATGGAAACTTAGAAATAAAGCATCATCAGTCCATTAAATCTACTGTTTATTTGAATCGTGAGTTTTAGTCAACTAAATCCAAACTACATGACACTTTAGTTGTAAGATGGACGAAAACTAAAAAAGCAAATATACAGTCAGTAAAAACGCGTCACCAACTACACCTCACTGGACTAGTCATTTTAGTCAGGATGGCATTTGCATGCAGACACATTTAACATCTGATTCTTAACAAAACAAATAAACTGATTCATCACAAAAATCACATCAGCAAACAGATCAGAGTTCACCACAAACCAAAGCTTCTCAAAAGCTCTGATGTTCCATTTGCAGTCTAATGTACTGATGTGATTGTCATGTCCAAATTATTAGATTTAAGAGAAAAAATAAAAATAAAATGTCATTTCAGTTTCACTTTGATTCCTTTGTGTTGAGTTTCAGCACTTTGTATGAGTCTGTGTTGTTGAAAACATAAATTTGTTTAGAGTGGACAACTTCTGACCTCTCATTGGACCAGCAATTATTGCTCCCACTCAAATATTTCTGCAAAAGTCATTTCACATGTAAATTACAACCATTTTCCACAATTTCAGACTTAAAAATGCTAATTCATTGTATCAGATTTTACCTGCACATTTATTCTCTGGAGGTGTCTGCAGTTGGATAAATTGAAGGGGATTATTTACATGAAAGGGACTTTCCCCTCCATCTGAACAGCAGTACAATTCATACTGACATTTAATATTCTGATTGTGGGAAGCGTAATCACTTCTGGCTGAGCCTTTTCATCCATAAAAGAGAATAATTCAAAGCTCAGCAGAATGAAACCGGCCTCCTAAAATGCGTAGAGTGGGATTTACACGTATAAATCCACGTCAGCACTAAACGACCGTGAAACACAGTAATGTCAAACTGTTGGATGCCGCCCCGGCCACAGGACGACAATTCAGGGGCAGATCATCTTCCGTTTCAGGGTAGTGATTTATACTCTATTTATACTGGTCTACAAATACCTCAAAGATTTATTTATGTCCCTGTGATATAAAAGTTTACTGTTGGAAAGATGTCAGGATCTCAAAACTCCACAAACCTACAATAGAAGCACCACTTCCCAGTTTGAGGTCGTTTTTACCATGTTTGAGCATCCAGCTCACTGATACTGGTGAAAATAGGGTAGATATACAATCCAACCATTTAAAAACAAAATCATTCCCAGTATGAAAACGGTGGGATCTTACATCAACGGCTTCAGATGCGAATTAATGGACGTTTTAAAAACTCACTGCATTCCTTGATGGGCTCGTCGCTCCAGTCGGGACAGTCCCGGACCTTGTTGCACACTTTGCTCATCTCGATGCACTCCCCGCTGCGGCACTTGAACTTCTCTGGCCCGTTACACTGAGTTGCTGCAGACACACACATTTACATGAAGCACCATTTACAAATACCTTCATGAAAGTCCAAAATTAAAAATATAATCTTGCATATTAACACAGGCAGATCAGCCCTCCCCAGTGTTCAGGTGCTGCTCGGCTAAACTAATGAGGAATATGGAGTCTAGCTTGCTCAACTTAAGTCTTCACAACTTGTCAAATCAACCTTCCTTGGACTTCTAGAAAAACAAACTATTGTAAGGTACACGCTGGAGTTCTCTCTTTGCTCTAAAGCAGAAACTTTTAAATGATTAAAGTCAAGAGAATTCAACAATTTCAATTTCAGCCTTGTATTAATTGTGTGTGTCAGATACATTAGTTACTTATAAACAGAAAGAACAAGGAATAACTCCAAGTTGCATCTCATAAGGTTAACTTTTTACTGATCACACCATCCAAAAAGCTCTGAATTTTAGCCCAGTGCCAAAAGACGTGCATGCAAGTACACGTCTTTAACACTTTGAGCAGAGGAGACTGCACTCATCTTGCTCTTTGACAATGCAATGTGCATCATTTCAAACTGTTCTCTTGTCTGTATTACTGGGAAGAATGGACAATCTCCAGCCAAAAATCTGCCACTGGAGGCTGGTCACGATGCAAATAGAGAGTTTTACATATGCGTGAGAAATCTACTGGGTAGCGTTTAGAGTTAAAATCTTTTCTGGAAAAGTAGTGTTTGGGGCATTTTGAGTTTTTGGGATTAAATGTTGGCTGAGGTTTCTGAATGAAGGACAGATTTACAGATGAGAATCTGAACTGCAGCCTAAACTAAACCGAGCCAAGGCTTATTCATCTTCCACATAAAATAAACTAAGGTTGAAGTCTGACCCAGACCGTCCTCTCTGGGTCAGGAATGAGATCCTGCTCCAAGTCGAGGAGTTTAAGTATCTCAGTCTCCTGCTCCACTCTTCCCTTATTTGTAAACAAGACCCTGACAGGCGGATCGGTTCAGCATCGTCAGTGATGTGGACTCTGCATCGGTCTGTCGTGGTGAAGGAAGAGCTGAGCCAAAAAGGCAAAGCTCCCGATTTATCTGTCCATCAATACGTCCACCGTGACCGTAGATGAGGGAAAGAACGAGATCATGAATAAAAGTGGCCGGGATGAGTTTCCTCTGCAGGGTGGCTGGGCTCTTCCACAGAGCTGCTGCTTCTCCACATCAAGAGGAGCCAGAGGAGATGGGTTGGACATCTGGTTAGGACACCTCCCTATCGGGGCCCTGGGGAAAACCCAGGACATGCTGGGGGGACTATGTCTCTTGGCTAGCCTGGGAATACCTCTGGTTCCCCCCCTTATGAGTTGGTAGAAGTGGTCGGGGAGAGGGAATCTGGGCTTCTCTGCTTAAGCTGCCACCCCCGTGACCTCGGATCAGTGGCAGAAAATGGATGGAATCTTAATTCACCCAAATCCTGAAGGGTGAGATTAAATTCCTCAACACAACACAGGAGGAGTGGGAAGGGAAACCAACCTGAGAAATTTGTCAAGACTTTGGCTGCAACACACCGCTTTGATTACAGCGAACATTCATCAGTAAGCTTACAGAGTTGAGTTTTAACAAAGATCTTTCCTTGATGGTGGAGTCTGATCCCTTCTTTAAGTCTTCAGCACATCCGAAGCTTCTCAGTGGGGGTTTCATCTGCTCTGACAGCCATCCAATCTCTGTGTGAAAATCATCTCATGCGACCCAGATGAATCACGCCATCTTAATCTTAAAACGTGTCTGTGCCATCAGGAAGGAAAACCCCACGCTGGTAAAACCTGGTCCTCTGGTATTTTCAGTTAGTCAGCTGACCTAGTTTAGTACAACATGCTGCTGAAACTAAAGACAGAAAATCAGCTTAAAGACTTTTTTGTGGCAGTGTAGCTTTTAAAGGTCAAGTCTGCATGTTCATCCTGTGTTTGAAGCTTTTGCACCCAAACAGATTAGGGACGTCCGTGCAAGTATATCAAAAATGACCAAAGCAGACTGCTGCCTACATGAGCACATGTTTCAAATTTAAGAATATTTTCTGCTTTAGTCACGCAATATATCCAAGTCCATGCACATCTACACTTGCAGACTTTGAAGGGAAAGAGAAAAAAAACTAAAAGTAGTGTCTGGTTAATTAAAAGCAGTCATGTGTAAAGCTCGTACCGTTTTTGCATCCGACTTCATCTGATCCGTCTGCACAGTCTCGGATGCCGTTACACTGTCTGCTGCCCAGGATGCAGCTTGCATCATCGCATTTGAACTGATCCGGCCCACAGGTACGCACAGCTGCTGAGGACACGTGAGATTACTTCAGTTACACTGTAGTCATGCCAACAGTCCACGTCGACTCAAGCCTGCTCAGATACCAGAAACCGTCTGCCATGTTGAAGAGTGTAACTGGGAAGTGTGGGTGTACGTACGACAGTTTGCTTCATCGCTGCCGTCCTTGCAGTCAGAATCTCCGTCACACCTCCACTTTTTATGAATGCATTCTCCTGAGCGGCACTGCATTTCACTGGCTGAGCATTTGGCCGGTGGCGTCGGGTGACGGCCGCAACGAGCCGGAGACTCATCGGACTGATCCTTTAGGAGAAACACAGATGACCATTACAGAAAAGGTTATTTTTGGAGTTACGGCTTTTTCGGAACCATGAGTTCCTCCAACAGTTCTCTGAAAATAAACATTGCGTAGTCCACAAAACAGGAGAAGCATAGATGAAGATAAAGCAGTTTCAGGGAGCCATTCCCTCACTTCATAATGTAATTAAACTGTAGTTAACAGGAACAGTGGATGGCCAGGAAAGGGTTCAGTGGACTACTAGAAAGGTAAATCAAAACCCTCGTCAGACTGCGATGGACCTTCAGGAGGTTTTTCGGTATGATGCAATACTGTGCAGCAACACCTGCACAAATTAGGCTTTTGTTGAAGCGTCAGCAGGAGA
Organism: Atherinosoma microstoma; assembly: GCA_037177055.1. NCBI lineage: Eukaryota > Metazoa > Chordata > Actinopteri > Atheriniformes > Atherinidae > Atherinosoma > Atherinosoma microstoma. The sequence continues at coordinate 23,770,918 of JBBBVU010000020.1, read as the reverse complement.
AAACGTCTTGCGTCTTCCCCACAAAGTCAGCCTCAGAAGTTTTAAATAAAACATCTAAACAAGCCGAATGGATTGTGGAAACAAGTCCTGTGGACCAATGAGGTTAAAGTACAAGTCTTTGGTTGCAATGAGCCAAACTTAAGCCCAGGGGAGGATAAATCAAACACTGTGGGTTGTGTTGAAATCAATGGCTTAGGGAACATTTATCAGGTTGATGGAAGAACTGTAGAGAAAATTCTAAACAGACAAAACCATGTGTTAAGAAGCTAAAGATGAAAAGATGGCTTCTACAAATGGATAATGATCCTAAACAGCCCCAATTCATAATGGACCACCACCAAGAGGCACAAACTGGAGATTTTAACCCAGGCCTCAGTCTCCTGACTGAGGACATCTTTGAAAATCTGGACATCTCACAGAACGGGAAAACCTTTACAAAGGAAAAATGTTCAAATATCCCTCAAACAAGAGAAAGATTCCTGACTGGCTACAAACATCTACAAGCCATGCTACTAGAAACAAACCTAGACTTTTGCTTTAGGGCCCCCCACTCATTTTCTGTCTCATCAAAAAATGTATAAAAAAAAAGAAAAAGAATAATTTTGCTTAAAATGTAAGAAGGGAATGTGTCATCTCCATCTTTACTCCTTCTGGAGGTCAATAATTAAAGGTGCATCTTAGTTTTAGAGCACATAACAGCATTAGTTTGCAGCTTTATTGTCTCTGAAAGGAAATTTAAACTGGTATTTTTTATCCAGCAGCCACACAGATCACACTGCTGTGCTGCAGTCATGTGATTACAGCCTCCTATACCGTCAGTTTATTGCCCCTTACAATAAAATTAATTCATGCAGATTATCTTACGGAGGCACCAGGAACAGTTAGCCTTTCTGACTGATGGCCACAATGTGAACAGTACATGAATAAAGACATGTTTACAGTTAGAGCAGGGTCGGCCATTTTCAACTTCTATTTTAGACAAATATGTTGTTGGGCCAAACGGAGCACTTCCTGGATTCCTGCCATCAACTCCAGGTATTTTACTGCACCCAGACAAGTTATCCAAACAAACACTCATTCCTCCAAAACCACAATCTGATAAGTCTGATAAGGCTGCCAGCCGGGCAGCATGGCTCTCACATCCGTAAACATTCACTGATTTACTTGCAAAGTAGTTCCAACTCAATAAGTGATATTGTGGGTTCGGGGTTTTTAGCAGCAGTAGAAAGTAGAGCTAGGACGATATACTTTCCTCCCGATTCGATTCTTATGATTTTTTTTGGTCCAGATTTGATTTAAATTGCGATTCTTCAATATTGCCGATAACAGTGATTTTTAGTTTGATTTAACACCAGACCATGTTAAAATTTTGAATGATGTTGATGTCTACAGACCATCAGGAGCCATACTTCCCAAAAAAAAAAAAAATGCACATCACATGTTTTAGTCAGTTTTTAAGATTTTGTTCAGCAGCGATATATTTGAACCATGCTTCATTTATTTAAATGCTTCACTTTTCAAATTAAGCATTTAAATTTGGGAAAAAAGGCTCATCTTGGCAAAGCAAACTTGCCTGGCACAACACAGCAGCCAGACCATCATTCTGTTTGCTATAATGCTGGTCAAGTAAAAAAAACAAAAAAACACGATATTTATGTGAATCAATTTTCTTTCCCACCTAGTAAAAGTAGTGAGGCGATTCTCTGTATTGAATCAAAAGCGATACACAAATGAACAGGGCCATATTACAATTTTCCTCAAATGGTGTTTTTCATTAACACTTGACCATATTTGATTTCTTTGTTATGGTTCTGTGTTCAGTTAATTTAAACTGATTAAATATGAAAGTACCCATTTTCTAAATAAAAAAAAATTAAAAAAATGCAGCTTTTATGAAAACCTACTTGCCAACATAGAAACCAGTCATAATTGCTAAATTAGGCTAAAAAAGAAGCTCTGAGCGATATTTATTAAAGGAGTCATTTGGGAGTAGTGAGAGCTCCAAGGAAGCTGAACCAAAAGAGTCGAGTCTCTTAAAAGAGTTGTACTTCCCATCACTAGTATAACACCGTCTTGGCCCGGAGTTGAGACTAATGTCCTCGTATGGTAGGCCACCGTTTCAATAAACACATCATTTTGCTCCATCTCTCAGAACATAGCATGTGGAAATGAGTTCTTTATGTAGTTAGTTTCAGGGCAGGAGCTCTAAATCAGAACCATCTAAATCAACCACCAGCTACTTTTCAACAACTTGCCTCCGGTCTGTGTGTCTCCATGTTGCCGCTACAGGAGTAAGCAGTGGGGAACAGGTAGGTTGCTTTCACAACCTAATGTGTGAAGGAAAGAGAAATGGGCAACTCCAGGCCTTCTTACTATAATGCCAATTCAACATGAACTTAAGATATTTCTAGTGAAATTATAAAAAAAAGAAAAAAGAAAAAGATACAATTCAAAATCTCGAGTTTTCATCCAGATGGCAGATGATTAACTCCTAAATCTGAATTAAAAAAAGGAAGGAGTTTCTCACACTTTCATCATCTTAAAGTCACGGACTCATGAGGGAACAGAATAATGGAGTGTGAGAATGTGTGGACCAGGTCTTAACAGAGGACCGAGTGAGAGGAAGCCAAACTACCATCCAGTATTCTAAAGTATTTGTAGGAGTTATTGTTTGGATTAATCCAGCCAGTGAACACAACAACAGACATGAGCCTCAGAGCAACTAGAACATAAACACCAACATTAGTAGTGTTAAAGAAGCAAAGATTACATTACTACTACAGAGTGAAATAATCTAGATCAGGTTAAAAAGGCACCATGACTGTTTCTCATGCAGCCATACATTCGTATTTGCCCTCTATATGCAGCACCATCCCACTGATGAGCACACCAGGGACAGCGTGTGCTTCACTACCTCGTCCAAGGGCATTTCAATGCACGGTGGGGGCGCTGGGAATTAAATCACTTCTGATAGAGGATCACTCTACAACCTGAGCGTTTGCCATCTCAGTGTATGAAGCAGGTTGTAAAACAGACTGGATGTCACAGGGAAGTTCAGCTGCAGCAGTGATCAGGTGGTACAGATTGAGTGTCCTACATAACAAGTGACTAATGTACTTCTTAACCAGCATTAAGAAATACTTGAGTGTTTTACACAGACATTTAATTTAGTTTGCTTCAAACAAGTCAAATGAAGGTAAATCTCTTCCCTTTCTGCCACTCAACTCATTCCCAACATAAAATTACAGAAATGAACAAACTTCTTCCGCAGCCCAGAGCAGAACACCTGGCATAAAACTTTACCTGTAAAGTTTATCTACATGCAGAAAATGCAACTAAATTGAATAAAAACCCAACTGGAACCTGTCAGCACTGGTTGTGTTCTGGGTAATTATTGTCAGGGTTTAATCCTTGTGCCCTCAAATCCACAACCCTCTCGCCACAGAAATGCTATAAAAATCATAAAGCAAATTTTTTTCTGCTTTTATTTTCAGGATTTTAATCCTTTAGATGCCAGTTTAATAATTGCATTTATTCAAATAAAAACAAATGGATTATTTTCCATACAATAAATATCACGGCTCTGGGGCTTTGGTGGGGATTAGGGTCTGAATACTCTTTGGGGAATAAATGTCCAAGCACAACATAGCAGAAAAATAACAGCAGAAATGTCAAATATCACTTCTTTTCCTCCAAATAAAATGCTGACATTAAAGAATGAGTTGTTTTAAAAGAAAAAAGAAAAAAAAAAAAGAAGTAGTTGTAATGTAAGTCAATGGCTGCGTTTTCATGTAGCACTTTTGATGAGATCGAACGTCCAAACAGAATAAAAATGTGTCCTGTTGGACACCTCAGCTGATCCAATCAGCCCAGATCGGAAAGAACTTCCTATCCAATAATAATTAAGTGCTAGTCAGACTGTTGTGAACATATTTGCCAAGATCTCGCCAAGCAACAGTAAGTCACGTGAGAGTAGGCTCATTGTAACTAGAATTTTTTTTTATAACCCAGCTCCAATACCTGACACTGCATAAAAATACTAATCCATTCAATCAATTTTGTTGCCAATCTTTGACATATCCAAGTGCCCGATCACTCTGCCTTTGTTCTAAAAATTAATGTGGGGTTTTTGCAATTAATAATGCAATTATTCAAAATTAAACTGGCATTTATAGTGTAAAAAATCCCTCAAAATACTGAAGTGTATTTGAGCACGTTTGAAGTTTAAGTGATTTATGAATAAGTGTAGGATGATTTTATAGCAGGTGTTTTTATTTGCAGATGTGAGAGACAAAAAAAAACAACTTTAGAGTTCATGCAAAAATTCATGCAACTAGCTATAAATGCAGTTAAAATCTCCAAATGAAAAATAAAAATTTTGACAAAAAAAAACAAAAAACAAAAAAAAAAAACAAGTACAAAAAATGCCTGGAGGACCGTCTCAGGAAGCCCTCGTAGGGAACAAGTCATTCAAATCCAATCAATCAAAATGTTCAGGCAGTTTCAGTGTGGTTGTTGTTAATCAGTCTGTCCTCAGCAAGTGTGACATTGGTTTACTTTGATCAGAGTAAAGGCGTCCTTTAAACCTTTCAACTGCCTCCTCCATCATTTGGTAGAGCAAATTTTTCAGCAACTGATGAATTTCTTCAAAATCTGTAAAACCTGCCTGAACCATTTCAACCACTTGGTTTGGGTATGTATTGTTTGTTATCCATTTCACTATTTGTTAAAACACTGATTCTTTTTATTGTCCAAAAAATAAATAAAACATTTTTTTTTTTTAGTTTTTTCCCTGTATGTTTCTGTATGTTAACCATTTCAAGTTCAAACTAGACTGTTGGTGTTGGGCGTTTCTTACGTGGCAGTCAACGTCATCGTCACAGACCCAGCTGGACGGGATGCAGGAAGCGTTTCCACACTGGAACTCACTGGGTCCGCAGGAGGACGGACCGCAGTCGACCTCGTCCGAGCCGTCTCCACAGTCGTCCTCTCCGTTGCACACGAAGTTACGTGAGATGCAGCGCCCGCTGATGCATGTAAACTCGTTCAGGGCGCAGGTGACGTTACCTGGACGGAGACGGGAATACAAATGAGCCTTACATGCACATTTTTAAGACTTCCTGCACTACACAGGTGTCCTTCCTCATTTCCAGCTGTGACCTGAACTGCATTTAATAATCTCCATCACTGGTGAACACTAATGCTTTTGTGGCTGAATGAAAACAAATTCCAGCAGCCAAGGTTCAGAATCCAGTGGGAAGTCTAAGAGCCTTAGGGGCACATTAAATGTGCCATGTGCAGCATTTCCAACACCACTTTGACCTCTCTGTAAAAACACTGAGCTTTGCTTGTGCACTGATCAAAACATGCATACTAACTGATGAGACTGTTGCTTTGCTCCCCCCCCTCCCAAGTGAGGGGGAGTGGGTGGACGCAACTGGGAGGAAGGGGGGAATGTGGAGCTTGAGATAAAAGATTTTGATTTACATGCTTCTGTGGCAGCTCGTTTATAAAAAAGGTCAGCGCCTAAACAAATGCATCACACTACATGACATTAAATCATCTTGGCACACAGCGAGGGGAAGACGGGTTCAGATTTAATGTGGAAGAGAAACGTCTCCTTGTTCTCAGCAGCCAAAAATCGATGAGCATCTTCCACTGAAGACTCGTGTCTACACACCCGTACAGTCTGTATTGATTACATAAAAACATGATACACAATTCAAACGTTAACCAGATATTTTAGCACAGATGTCAAGTGAAGAACTAAAGCTGATCAAACCAATTCTGTCAAAACTTTACATTCAACTCTAAAATTAGCAGGAAGCTAAAAGATGAAGCGTTGCAACATGTTTATGCTGCACAGGGTTAGGAAAAAACACGTGAAAAGTAACCGATCAAGGGTTTTATGATTGAGCAACGATTTTAGATTAAGTTTTTGGCAATGAAAAAAAATAAAAAATACTTTGAGCAGTGGTCATTAACCCTTGTGGGTCTATAGCCACATGGCAAATCATGTGACGTCTTCAAAGCATCATAAAACACATCGAACGCTGCCGTCAACGTCACTCAAAAGTTCAGATTTGAAACAAACGCTCCAGAAAAAAAATTGAGATAATCATTTGAATTTGATTTAAATGATAGTACAAAAATATTGATAAATTATATAGTTTGAAATATCTGTATATTCAGTTTGATTACATCTCAGTTTTACCCCTGGTCGCATTTGGACCATTTGGAAATCTGGGAATAATGTACTGTACACAGTGAAAAGCTAAAAATACAGGTTCTTTATGGGCAATATTTGTACATAGTTCATCATCATTTCAATTTTACCTTCCCATGTTCACATTTGCAATTCATGTTCATAAACCAGAGCACTGTGGTTTTTAATGGTCAAATAGCATTTTTTTTCCAATCCAGAGTTGATGACGTGTGTATTTTTGGGCCAAGTATGTTGATGAAGTAGGTTAAAGTGGGAGGGCAGAAAAAAACCCCACACAAACTAAATTATTTACCACCTGTGTTGGTTTCTCCAAGTGGCAGATCAAGGGATAAATCTGTAAAATTGAGATGAGTTGCACCATTTCAGGCGGATCATGTCAAAAGGAAATGGGACCAATCAGAACTGGAGTAAAGTAACTATTTTGAGCCATGGAGTGTTTATATCCAGGTCAGATCACACACAGACATAAATAATAAACTACGCTGCACTCAGCTAATAAAGCAGCAGATAAATAAAGCAATGTTTTACTGCTCAGATAGGAGATGACTACAAGACTGCCATACAGGAAGATCAATACAACATTTCTCCATCTGAAATGAGCCAAAGACAGATGTGGAGCCTACTTTTGACCGCTTAATAAACATGCTTCATGGCCTGGTGGTTCAGCACCCTGGTCTACACAACTAAATAAGACAACTCCACAGGGAAATTCCTTCATCTTATTGCCTTAATTTTGTGTTGAAGTGTTGATTTCATTAACTTTCATTTCCATTTGTGATGTCAAAATGTGACTTAATCTTTACCACATGAAAACACTTAAGCTTTTTCTTCCTTTTTCTTCGAAGAGTGATTTGATGCACATGTTGCCTAATAAGTCAGCAGCTGTCGAATCATGAGTCTTTATCCAATACCTTCCACAGAATGGTGTGAAAGTGCATTAGTAAAAAATGCCACATTACAAATCAAATACAGTGATTAGATTCGTCGTTCCTGTAGCAGGACATAAAATCCTGACAAACATCTGTTCATTCTGTAATGTTGCACCAGGGCCGGGTGATACAGCTTCATAAAAATCCAGGGCAAGACAACTTCGGCTTCATATTTCCAGCTTAGTAGTCCAGCTCAGTGGGGTTTTAAATTTTCAGCATGTGAACAAAGTCAAGCTTTTCAACCACAAACGGGCACCATCTTCTTTAGTGATATGCAACCTGACCACACCCCCCCACACCCTTCATCATACAGTGAAAACAATCCCCTCCCCATGTCTCTTAGTGGGAGTTTGAGCTGCTGTCAGAGCAGCATTTCTCCTGCTCTGCAGGACTATTCTGAAGTAGGGCTGGGCAATAAATTGATTTTAGAAAACCAATTCTTAAGTGAAGTTAATGATTTAATATGGGTGGATAATTTAATAATTAAATGGATTTAATAAACACTCTCCTTTGGCTTCTTTAGTTAACAGCGGGCTCAGCAAAACACACAAAATGAAAAAACATGGCAGCTAGAGAGGAAGATCTCAGTCATTGCTAAGGCACTCCTGATGGTTTTAAAGTTAAAATTGTTTGGTTTTGTGGCCTCAGACTCCAAACAAAGAACTAAATTAGTTAAAAAGGCTAATTCTACCAAAAGGTTGCAGAAGATTGTCCTTTTAAGTACTTCATTTCTAGGTGAATTGAAGTGGAAAGCGCTCATGGATGTGGTTGCGTTGCATATTGCACCCATTTACATGGTGGTAAAACAACTTTATTCACCAATTTTTTTAACAATTTAGATGAAAAACATGAAGTATAATGAAACTTATGTTAGCACGAAACCAGTTCAACAGCGAAAACCATTTCTGGAAATGGCATGAAATATCACATTTGTTCTCAAAAAGTTTTGAAAATACTCAAATACTCAAAGCCGCCCCCCCTCCAATCTGTCCTCAAAAGAGGCTGAGATTTGTGGACTCCTCTCTGAACATCTGAAAACATTTTTTAAAAATTCACCTTTTGTCGCCATGTTTTACGTTTTGTTTTTTGTACTTCTTTGTGAAGAACTGCAAATTTTGTGTCCTTGACAGCATCTATCTTATACATTTTTAAAGGTGCTATATAAAATAAAAATTTACTTTAGAAAGCACTTTGTTTTCAAGTTAGTTTGAAGTCAGCGTGATGTGAAGCATGTACCAATTTATATTCTCAATATAGGGAAACCAGCTTCCTGTAGCTGGACAAAGTTATATAGTAGTTGTTTACAACAACAGGACCTGGGATTTTGTTTTACAAGTACGTTTCAAAGCCTGTGTTTAGTTTTACTTTAAACTGGGAAGATTATAATGAAAGAAAAACTTGTTTTGAGCCATTTCTCATTTAGTTTCTTCCCCAGCCTTAAAAAGTAAACACTTGATTAACAGCAAATGTTTTCTGTGATGTCTCAAACTGCCTGTCAACAGAAGACAAGATGTTTCACTTCTCAGTAACAAACATGATGCCACTGCCTAGTCCTGAGGAAAACTACAGTCCTTGAAGGCAACCTTGGCAGGTTTGTAAATCCCACAGAAGTCCAAGCAAAGATCAATAAAAACCAACTGGAACATGAAATTACTGCATCCAACCAACCAAGCCGTCCTTCTGCATCTGTCCTTGTGTCCTTGACAGCATCTGTCTTATGTAAAGTTAGACTATATTAGAAGAAAAAAGGTCATCCAGGCCCTCAGGTTTATAAAAAAAAAAAAAAAAAAAAAAAAAAAAAAAAAAAAAAAAAAAACAAAAAACCCCCAAAACCCACCCAAAAAAACCCCCTGTGAGAAAAAAACCCTCCCCAAACCCTCCCCCCCTCTTTT
>JBBBVU010000020.1:23738164-23749768 GCA_037177055.1 Atherinosoma microstoma | reverse complement strand
GCTCTTTCAGCAGCAGGCTGCTGTCTCTGAGCTGCTCTACCAACAGACTCAGGACCTAAACCTACCCAGGGCCATCACACTGTTTAACAGCACACTAGACTGGGGTAGAGGGGTACCATCGTGAGTAGTCCGGTGAAGACTTTTACAACCGGACTAGGGCAGGAATCTGCACTTTTGGTTTTTTGATTTCAATTATATATTTTGTTGCACGTTTTTATTGTTGCATAGTGCTTTGTTTTTGTGCTGCTGCTGAGTTGTCAGTTTCCCTTAGGGGATCAATAAAAAGTATCCATCTATGCAGAATTAATGTGGATTTGTAGATCTGATTTGTACCCGTGCTTGGGGCTACAGTTTTAAGTGTTCCTATCCCAGCTCTGCAGACCGACCGCTGTGTCATTCCACGACTACACTCTCAGGTCAATAAGTGTAGAAAAGCATTTCTTACAATGCTGCACTCAGTCAATATTTGCTCCAAATGGCTTCATGACTAATCTTTATAAGGCGGCAGATTGAGCAATGACTTCGAATTATTTCATATAAAATTCACTGAAGGAACTGTGCGGTGACAAGCAGCTCAGTAGAACAATGTTTTTATACGTTTACAGACATAAAAAGGAGCTTGATGGAACAGAAGCATGGGACACATCAGCATTAAAAGGTGATAATTAAGTCAGGGATGGGCAACTCCTTGAGGGCTGAAATCCTGCTGGTTTTCCTGCTTCAGCATACCTGAATCAAATTAAATGGCTCCCAACAGCTTGTTGTCAAGTTCTCCCCAAGCAAGTTGACCCATTAATCTGATTATGTGTGCTGCAGCAGGAAACATCCAAAACCTGCAGGACAGTGGCCCTTAAAGACTGACTTTTTGACTGGTTTAAGTTGTGCAGATAATGCTGACAGATTACAGAGTAAAAGAAGTGGTTTTCTTACCACATGAACTCTCGTCACTGCCATCGGTGCAGTCCTCGTCTCCGTCACACTGCCACACGGACTGGATGCAGCGACCATTTCCACACTGAAACTGATTGGCTTCACAGTCTGTCTTGGTACCTGCAGAGGAAGACAGGTACACGTGAGGAAAACTTAAAGTTGACCTGGTAAGATCAGATAAACTCAAGTTAAGCTTGGGCATCTCTAGATTATCATTGCAACAATCAAACTCCAAGGAGGTTGCAATTCAAAATGAGGGACAACTCAGGTACAGCCTCCCTCAAATGGAGTGTTGAAGGAAGTTTCTTTTAATTCAGTGATTACCAGCTTCTGACCTCTTTGTTCAGTGTCCTACAGGTTTTAGATGTTTCTCTGCTGCAACACATCAGACTTGAAATCAATGGCTCATTAAGAGGCTTGTGCAGAACTTAAGCTTCATCTGAATCAGGTGTGTTGCAGCAGAGAAACATCTAAAACCTGCAGGACGGTGGCTCAAGAGGTCCGAAGTTGGGGATCCCCGACTAAAATCGGATTACTAAGTAGGTGGGGAGTCTAAGATAGAGTTTCCACTGGTTTTGTGTTGGACAATATTTTGACAAAAATGCTGATTTCAAGCATCACATCAAAATCATGTTCAAATTGTAAGTCTTCAATTCATAATCAATTGCCCATTGGTACTTTAAAAAAATTGGCCATGTTCTACTAGTAGTGCAAAAACTTATTTGGCCTAGCTGCTACCTCCTAATCATAACGCCCTCCCCAAGTTTGGGAACCACTGGTTCAAGGTGTCTAATGACTAATATTTTCCTTAAAAAGGGGGAAATTCCAATCAAGTCAACCTTCACTTCAATAACTAAAAATAACATTGAATTTGACAGGAAAGTGGCTGGTTTAGTCTGTGGGAAACAAGGATTTGTTACTTCTCCCTCCCTCCCTCCCTCCCCATACCCCTTTTAATTGTCTCCAACTTATCTGAATAAGCTGATCAGCTTCCTGACTTTTTGCTCTCAGTATCAAAAACTGAAATGACACGGCCACAAATGGGGTGATTCATTTCACCTTCAACACATGGAACGCTGAACTCCCACGCTCTGAAGTAGAAAGTGGTTTCTGCTCCAGTGTGCAGCACAGTTCAACGTACGGGAGATAATAAAAAAACCTCCCTCTCTTAAAATAACAGTCCGACCTTGAGGCCTCATTTAGTCTGGACTGGTCCAGGTGGGTAAATGGAGAACACAGTGATCGAAGCCAAGGAGAGCTCCCAGCTAAATCCCTGCCACTGAAAAGGTCAAACACTTGTGTCAAGTTAAGGCTGTTAAAGAAAACACTGGCAATAGACTTTTACAGAGTGCAGTTTTTAGAGGCCTCTTCAATGCTGACAGTCGCTTAAGTAAACTTATGAAGGAAACCCTTTAAAAAGTGGGTCAGAAGAAGAGCCCATGTCCAGTTCTGCACACCTTAGCCAACGAACATCGTGGCCTGTGTGAGAATGAAATGATCAAGTCATAAGAGATGGGTTTTATGGACCTGCCATGTAGTTGTGGTCATTTGAGCATTTCATACAAAGCTAATGTTTGTTACAAATAACTAAATAAATCAATAACAGTTAAAGCTTCCTTTTAAAAGACCTGGTCAGCCACCTCTAATCAATACACTTAATAGACATGTCAGACTTGACTGCGGTCGAAGAGGGTTAGCTTGAAAATTAGAAAGCTGATAACCTGAGAAGACAGGGATTAGGTAAATAGGATGACAAGGATAGTGTAGTCACAAGACTGGTCCAAAAGAAATGCAGACTGACCACAAAGAAAGAAGCAAGCGTAGCAAATTTTCTTCCTGGGAAAAGAGGTCAAATGAATCGAGGATTGTATTAAGATTTCTCTTTCCAGAAAATTTGGAGTAAAGAAAAATATGAAAAGGCTGTTCTGTTGACACAGGGGCTAAGATGTCTGTTCTGAGAGCTGAAATGTTGCCCCGAGCTAGCAGTTTATGGTATGTGAACATAAAAAGATATAAAATCCGTCGTGCCTGATTCTGTAACACCAACATTCTGGGACGATGCTATGCTGCCTGTAATTACAAGAAACAATGAAACCGGAATCCACAGTAAAACGTAAAATATTGTGGAATTTGCCCTTATTTGGGTGTGATCCGTTTTCTCAACCAGTTTAAGAGGTTATCCAAAAAAGGTAAGAAGTTCTCCAAGAAAATTACGCAATTCAATGCCAAACGAAAAAGTCTAAAATTAAATAAAATAAATCAAGAAGCTGCCTCCGTTTGCGGTGTAGCATCAGGCTGAAAATATACCATCTGACAAACAAGGAGAAGCGTCACCAGGAAACCAGAGCAGCGTCCATATGTTGCCAACTCCTCAGTAAGAAAATTAGCTATTGGCAGTCCCAAAACTCGCTAGAAGTCTCTAAATTACATCCAATTAGCATTATTGGCCTGGTACATATAATTGTAATGGCAGCTGCAGCGGAGAGGAATAATTTTGTGGGAGAGGCAAAAAGTCAAGAAAAGACACTAAATGTTTAGAACAGCAAAAATAGAAAAAATAAAGGGGGGAGCCTGCAGCAGTACTCGCTGCTTACTGAGAAGTAGTAAATGATACGAGCCGTCAGTCTCCAAAAGTCTCCCATAAAAAGTTGCCAACTTTGACGCTAGTCGCCGATTGAAAAAAAGACGCTACAGGGGTCTGAAGACTCACTAAATATAGCAACCAGCTCAAATACAGACACTACAGAGCCCCTTGGTCCAAGTTTGAATCAACCCCCCCTTTGATCAAGTTTCCTGAGAAGCAACAGTCCAATAAAAAGGTTTCTAGACACAAGAAAGAGACAGCCTGGGAATAAAGAAAAGAGCAAAAACGCCTTAAAATGGAGATATTTTCAATTGAACTGTTGAAATTTTACACCTAATAACCATGATTAGCCCTTGAAAAACCCAGGGGGGGACATCTGATGTGGAAAATGTGGACAGAACTGTGGAATAAACCCAGTTGTAAAACACAGAATATCATGGAATCTGCTCATATGAGGTTGTGGAAATCAAAGTTTTTCCTCCCAGATTAACAACGAGAGGAGATTCAAACCCATGTTTATCGTATTTCACGTCACCCTCAGAGACGGCTAAAAGACCACCACAAAAACCAAAAGTTGCCCACAAAATAAATTTAATTCTACCCTAAGGGACTCTAGAGAAAAATGAAAAAGCTGCCTTGGTTTTTGGTGAAGCGTTAAAGACGGGCATTGTCAGGAAAGAGCAGCCTCTCTGAGCTGGAGAGCTGGAGGCTGGCCTGAAGAAGATCCATGTGGAAAAAGAAAAAAACAAACATCACAAATCTACATCAGTGAATGGCAACAAAACTGCTTGCAGGAGAGTCTGTCGCATGCATAAAAAGGATGTTTATGGTGCTGAGCTCAACTGGCTGAGCAGTTGGCTCATATATAGAGACATCTCCTCATGCAGCTGCCATAAGTTTAAATCCCAGCCTGTAGCCGCTTACTGCATGTCACCCCCCTCCGTCTCTGACCTCCTTTCCTGTCCAGCAGCAGTGAAATAAAGGCCTCTAGAGCCAAAATATCTTGAAGACATTTTCATTATTGAACTGTTGAATCTTTATACATCTGCCACCTGATTAGACACACCCCCCAGGGAAAATTATGTTGTAAAGTAAAACAGAGTTCATATAGGGAAAATAAAACACAAAAAGTCAGGGGAAACTAATCGGATTTCATAGGGTCCCTAAAGTGGCATAATGAAGGGACCTTGCTGCTGCTGATGGGCTCAGAATATCCCAGTGCTAATGTGCAACAGGTCCGGTCCAGGACCTTTAATGTTCTAAAGCAGGGATCTCAAACCCCGGTCCTCTAGGACGACTGTCCTGCAAGTTTTAGATGTTTCCCTGCTTCAACACATCCAACTCAAATTAACTAGGTTATTGTGCAGAACTTAAGCTGTTGGATCTATTTGATTTGGATCAGGTGTGATGTGGCAGGGAAACATCTAAAACCTGTAGGACAGTGACCCTCAAGGACTGGATCTTATCTAGAACAGAGTGACTTTATAGTTCATTCTGTCATTTTTAGATAGTTTATCACAGTTGGCACTTCAGATTAATTGGAAGCTGCTATCAACTGGTCCTGTCTTTCCTCTGATGGTACAGGATGTTAACTGCCTTTTTATTAGCCAAAGCTTTATAAAAACTGATGTCTTATATTCTGATTTTGGCCGATACTTTTCCAGATAACAGGACAGCTGACAGCATTTCCAACCATTAGTTTTTACTGGAAAATGCACCATAAAACTAACCAACTAGCATTTCCCCCAAACTCCACATGATTACAAGGGTTTTCTGCCACTTTAAAATCTAAAAACTGAAATGACAAGGCTTATTTTTATGTTGCTGATCAGCTTGGTGCTGCTGTAAAAAAACCCTCCACACAAAGACCTGCTGGCATACAAGCATGTGGCTTTCTGTGCTACTGTGTGCATGATGTGCTAGCACTATAGATCTGCCGGTCACCAGTTATTGCCCATCAAGCTGGAAAGGGAAGGAGGAAGAAGGAAACAGAAACCAGAGAAAAAAACAAAAACATTTCGACCTTCCAGGTATCCCATATAAATATGGCTGAGTGCCACAAACTCAACTCTTCATAGTAAACGTGTACTGCAGTCAATTACCTCAACTTTCAACACATTGGCACAAATCCCCCATTAACAGTAACCAGTAATTCAAATTAGGATAACATTTACTTTAAACTTGAGGTTTTGCATACAGCTGCACACAGAAAATCTAATAGCCCTTACTCATCACATCAGCCTGACCCGCTGCTTATGTACAATTAATGCTGACAAGGCTGGAGACGTCACACAAAGACCCTCATCTACACCAACTCTTTCATGTGTGTGTTCATTTAAAACAAAATACATGGGAACTAGAGAATTATGAAGGTACCAAAGCTTTTGCCACAAAAAACATTAACAGTAACTTTAACTGGAAATTAATTTCAACCAAACATGTTGACCATCAATCAGAATCAAACGTTTATAATTGGGCAGGAACGCAGGCAGTTTTGAAGAAATCAGGAGTGCAGTTTGAGAAACGGGCTACATACATGTTTAGATACAGGAAGCAACATACCAAACCAGCAAACTATTTGCAGGAAATGATCTATTCCAGCGTTTTGCTTCCTTAACAGTATCCCACCGGGCTATTACACCCATGTCTACACAGAAACTCATTGACTCGCTGTCTAAAAAACAGCACAGCCTGCGCTTTGATCAAGTCAGCACAACAGACTTCAACGCAAACCTTAAGCAAACAAACCCGTATGAGCAAATCCCCCTTTTCCCTGCGGTGTCACACTCAACTTTGAGATGACACATGAAGTCTGAATCCTCTACACTGCTGCCACAGGATGAAGAAGTTTATCACCACCACGTGGAAAAGCCTGCCATTATCCATTTTCAATCTTCTCCAGTCATCTTTTTTTGGCTGAAAATATAGCTGTATTAATCTACAAAAACTAGGCAGCATTAGGATGATGATGAGTGAAGTTTAGTTGGATTTCAGCTCCATCTTTGTGCAGATTAGCTTCAATTATCCTTATAAATGCATGCAAATAAATAACGCATGCAAATGTTTTGATCAAAGGGTTAAAATCAACTTGAATATTGATACAGCTCTGAAACGACAGCCTCTTCATTGAAATCACTTCGTAGTACTCATTTAAAAAAAACACAGATCTGACAGGCGTGCAGATGCATTGAAGCGTCTCCCACCCGAAATAGAAGATCATTGTGTTCTATATAAATGCCGTCACACTGGGGGTCATGGTAATGCAGTTTTCCCCAGTAACAAACGGTTGCAGCGTACTCCTCCTCCTCCTGTCCACCACTCCGCCCACTTTGAGAACCAAGTGCACCCCCACACAGCAATGGCTGAGGATCTAGGTCTAGCATGGTATCACAGTAACCCATTGAGGAGGAGGGAGAAAAAGAAAGAAAAAGAATCCATTTTTATCAAGCTGCTGCTCCTCACATCGCTGCCCAATTTATGTGGGGTTTTATTCAGAGTCAATGTGTGTTTGAGCCTTTTTTCCCCTTTTACTGAATAAAAAACAGAAGCTGTGATGCTGGTTAGTGTGTTGAGATTGCAGGCGCTACTTTTGAGTCAACGCTTTCCCGTCTCTCGGGCTATTTTCTCGTTTTCTGGGAGATTGAGGAGAACAAACTGTGCAAGACAAGCAGACAAACTGAATTATAATGGCTACCAGAAGCTAAAATGATAGAACAGAGCAAAACTAGCAAAATTGGCAAAATTATCTCCATATGAAATAATCTTTATTAAAAAAAATGTTTGCATCTACACCCAATTTGTGTGTCCTATTCAGTCCTTTTTAATAGGTCAGTGAATAACCCTTAAAATGACTGGCGAGACCAAATTAACTTAAGACTAACTTATCTGAACAGTTTGTCAGTTATGCAGGTAGTAAAAATGAGATGTGGTACTGAAAAGGAATCTAAATTAAACATTTGGTTGACTAAGTGTATTTTAATAAACAACCTTACTAGTGATTAAGCTCAAATAACTGCAAAAAATACAAGAAAATTATTAAAAACTGCTCCACAAGTATTACCAGCTGCTATTAATAACTTAAACTTGGCCACTGATCATAATTAGGCCTCATTTGGCTCCTCTGTGGTCGGTAATTGGTCTCGGTCACTCCTCCGTCGTCATTCCCTCAGCTGCTGCCAACTACCCCCATTTTTTAAAAGAATAAACAAAAACAGGTCATTTTCTTGATGTTAATCTGTTATCCCCCTCCTCCTCTGTCGGCTTTCACTTCAGGAATAAAATTACCATCCTCGCTGGGGGTGTCGTTGGGAAGAGAAGAATCCCACAGTGGAAGTAAACGACGACAGAGCAATTCCCATTTTCAGGGTGAAGTTAATTGACCGCAGGGCTAATTAGTCAAGTGAGCAGCGACAAAACAAGCAACTCCAGCCAAAGGGGCCCTCTCTATCCCCCTTTTCTCTGTTTTTAGACACATAATAAATTTAAAACAGTAGCTAAGCCAACTAATAATAGCAGCACATGAATACAAAACCAATTAATACAATAGAAATAACAGAAATATATCGTTTTAACTCCCATTGCGTAAAACAGAAGCGCAAGGCTGATTAGCCCAAGGTGCAGCCAAGCCACGGTCATTCCCTCAAGGATCAGCCAAGACAGGTGTACAGCTCGGTTAATGTTAGCTAACCGCCCCGTACACACTCCTCCCAAAACACACATTAAGAACAGAAAACCGAATACGTAGTACACTGACTTAAAACACCAGATTAGACACTTACCGTGGACGTTAACACAGTGCTGGAGACATATTAGCATGGGCAGCAGAAGAAACCCCGGTGTGGACGTGACCATCTCTGGTTAGTGTAACGTACAGCTGCTAGCTGAGCGCTTGCGAGCTGCCTTACTGCCTTCCCTTGCTAGCTCGCGCAGACCTGCTTGGTCTTTGATCGTGCCGGTCGACTCACGCACAAAACACACATACATACATATACATAAAAAAAAGACTCTCTCTTTCTCTTGCGCCTTCTTTCTATAACACGCGCAACACTAGCGAGGAGAACAGAGCAGCCGGTTCAACGCGCAGACACAGAGACCGAAGTGGCGCACGCCACTGAAGACTGCGTCCAGAATAAACGAAGGCTGCCACCGCGCAGACCACGCGCCCTTTTATAACGTTGTTCAATCACGCGCCGGTGCGGTGCGCTGCGGTCCGTGCGGGTTTCCGTTCTGTCCTCCCGACCCACAATCCATTTCCTAAATATTAACGTAACGAGCCCTGACCGCTTAGTTAGAGCTGCTTCAGCAGTGGCCGACACAGCTGTGTCGGCTTTTTTCCTCCCTCAGTGCGTCTGAAGCAAACTGTTAACCCTTCATCGCCCTCATTGGACCGTAATCAATAACATAAATACGTTTTATGCCTTTATAAAAAAAAAATTTTTTTTTAAATATTGCAAATAAATATTAATATTTAAAAATAAACCAATATCAAAATATTTAGCAAAAATTCACATTTGTTCTTAAAAATGTATTTAAAATATTTTAAAATACATAAAATGACACTAAATATTGTCATTCTAAATCTGTTGAAAACATTGAAAAACTGTCGACTGTTTCCACATACATTTTTGTATTTGCTGTTTAATCTAACTAATCAAAGCTATTTTGCATTACTTAAGGGGGTCTACCAAGAGCAGGCCCAGAGGCTGAAAGCCTAAGGAATCCCTCCTTAGTGCTTACATTTCTTAGAAGATCCCTGAATTCAGTTAAAGATGCAAAACAATCACAAAGAAACATAAAGAGGTCACCCTAAAGACACCCGGAATTACTAAAAAGAGGAAAATATGGCCTCATAGAAGCAAAAGATACCAGAAGTAGCAGACATGCAGATTAACCCATAGAATACACTGTATGACCACAAAAATGAGCCAGAACACACAAAACAACTCCAAAGACACAATTAATGTCTCATAAAAACTATTTTTGATGTGAAACTAGCTTGAATATCACCCTTTAACTAATTAATATCTGATAAAAACACGAAAACTTTGTTATAGTATTATAACTAATTAAAGCTATTTTTCATGCCACAAGCGGGCCTACCAAGAGGAGGGTGAGGGGCTGACAGCCTAAGGGACCTTTCATTTCATAGAAGATCACTGAATTCAGTTAAAGATGCAAAACAACCTCAAATAATCATAAGAAGGATTTAAAAAAACACAAAAAGAAAACCAAAATGACCAGAAAAGAGAAAAACATGTCATTATAGAGGCAAAATAAGCAGCAGACATTTAAAGTAATCCCAAAAACACTATATGATCACAAAGAGCTGCAGAAAAATGACCCAAAACACATAAAAAACAACTACACAGACACAACAGATGCATCCAAAATAAAAGTAAACTTAGAAATGAAAATTTCCCCTAAATTCAGTGTTACCCTAATGAGACCCGAAACAATTATAAAAACACATTAAACAGCTGCTGCAGATCCTGCAGACACAAAATGACTAAAAAGGAGTTGCATCAGAGACCAAAACAGCCACAAAGGACACAAAATAATTTTAAAGAGGTACAAAAAAAACATCAAATGAGTCCATACATGCACGGCACAGCCTTAAAGAGGTATACAATTATCCTAAAGAGCCTCTCCGAGACAGCAGCAATGTATTGTATTTAGCGGCAAAACTTATTCCATAAAAATCATCTCTGAAAGAAAATCCAGTTAAAAGCTGAGCAGAGCATTAATCAGCCTATTTGCAGGTTGTCAAACAGTGCCCCCAGTGGCCACATGTAGTAATTACAGGTTACTTGCAGCACAGAATCGCTTCTTTATTTGCAAATTAAAAATCTGTTTGTATCGACATTATTTAAGGCTTAATTATGTGCTGCATTTAAATAGCAAAATCTGACTTTCATATATCTCATGGCTGAGGATCAAATTGATCTTTTTGGCAAGACTGAAAGCACCAACCACGTGTTGTTTTGGTTTTCTTGCCAGCCATTTCATTCCAACAGATGACTCATTATTCTCCCCCCGTCTGTCATATACTATTTTTCTTTGTTTTGATCACTAAGCCTTGGGGATATCCAGAGGGCTGCAGACCGCCAGGTTCCACACATTCTCACACACTGCTTATCAGGATTGAACTGCATCTTCGCTGATGGCTGCTGATACACCCAAAGGCTCATTCTGTCCCAGATTTTTAAACTCTCTGAAAACACACACATACACACAAACTCACACACCACTGTAAAGTCATGTAAGAGGAAGTGACTGTGTCTTTCTGTGGCTGTTTCTTCCTTGTTGTCTTCCGCAAACATACAAAGACTCTCAGTGTTTCATCGCCGTCTGTTTCATTCTTTTAGATCTGCAGCTGTGGGAGATCCATGTTTGTAGGTTTTTATTGTAGACAATAAAAAATCTTTCATTTGGTAGGATGCTAAATTAATTTTGGTATTTATTTTCCAAATGCATGAACATGGAATTAAAACAAATAGATGAACAGTATCTGGAAATGATCTCCTGAAGAAATTAGAAAGAAATCCTGAAAGAGGATGTAAGAGATGCTTCTGGACCTTCATCAGGAAATGAGGGATGGCTCAAGATAAAATTAAGTTTGTTTGAAACTTATTTACAAATGCCTAAAAACTTGATTTATTTCCCAAAATACAGTCTATACTTTAATCGCTTTAATCTATTGCTTCACAAATCCAGTGTTATGAATCAATCCAAAATGGGTTTGAATCCCAAAGCTCTCAGTTCTCAGTTTTACATGAAACAACACTTTTTTTCCTTTAAACCTAAATTCTAGCTATTTTTAACCTGCCTGAAGGAGTGGCTCAATAGAAATAAAAAAATTCTACTTGTTAACACTCATAAGTAATCCACCAATCACATGGCAGCTTAACACATCCAGTCTTGTAGACATGGTGAAGACGACTTTCTGAAGTTCAAACTGAGCATCAGTATGAGGAAGAAAGGGAATTTAAGTGACTATGAATGATGTATGTTGATGTATGCAGAATATCATCTCTGAACACACAACACGTCCAACCTTGAAGCAGATGGGCTACAGCAGCAGAAGACCACAC
>JBBBVU010000020.1:23696039-23707751 GCA_037177055.1 Atherinosoma microstoma | reverse complement strand
CACACTAGGCGGGGGTAGAGGGGCACCACAGTGAGTAGTCCAGTTAAGACTTTTACAACCGGACTAGGGCAAGAGTCGGCACTTTTAATTTCAATTATATATTTTATTACATATTTTATTACATAGTAGTTTATTTGTTTTTATACTGCTGCTGAGTTGTTACAATTTCCCTTTGGATCAATAAAGTATTTATCTATCTCTATCTATCTATCAACAACAAATATTACTTCTAAATCCCTGATGGCTAACGTTGCCATGTCCTAAAATAGGACGTGACCCACAGAAAAACCTACTTTTGTGTCTTTTGCAATGTTGTTACATCATGTTCAGCCTCAACAGCAAAACCAAACATCTTACAACAATAAATGTGACTTCACTTCACTGACTTTTTCTTTTTTTATTTCTAGCAATATGTCATGTTGTTTGAGTCGCACATTGGCAGTGATAACAGTATCTGTTGTTACTTCCACTGGAGTGTAGGCGTTGTTCTCCAGAATAGTTGAAATAGACTGTCTATTTCCAGAAGTCTCACATCTGCTAAAAGGTGAGGAAGTGCTACTATTTTGAATTGTGTTGTGTTCAGAAATGCAGATGACGGATATTTTGAGTGAGATTTTCGGCAACATCAACAATGTGAACAGAAACAAAAATGTAATGTGTTTGGTATAGTTTAACAAACAGGCAATGCTGGAGGGAAAGAATAGGGAAGAAACTTTACTAAATCAAACACTATCCAAGTAATATTATCAACCTCCTGCACAGGACACATGATATTCAAGATGAACACCATGTTAATGAGAAGAACCAGTCATTTCAAGGTTCCCATCCTGAGATTAACCCTAAAACCAAACAATTAGATATTCCTTTACTGACTCGAGAACATCTCAGAACTGATTTCCAAACCAGGGTTGGTGAAAACTGTTAAGGTAACAAGTCCATCAGGGAAAATTAAATGGCAAGATAAAAAAAAATGCTGCAATACACTCAGGAAAGACAAGATAGCAACTTACATGAATTCTCTTTGTTCCCGAATACACATCCTGGTGTTTGGTTTGGTGCTCCGTGCAAAAGATTTCTTCCTTAACGAAGGAGCGGACATGCCAGCGGACATGACTTCAGCAGCACGGTGCAGTAAACCACCATACTTTTCAATCCCGCACAGGGATGGTGGATGGATGTGTGGTGGGTTAACAGCACACTGGATTCAGTCAGATTCCAAAGCAGAGGAGTGTCTAGATATCGAAGCGTAGGACTTAAGAAGGAAGAACGGATGTATGAATGAAGTATCGGAGGATGAAAGAGACATGTAAACTAAGACGAACTGATAGGACTCTCAGCTATGTCGATTAGGAAGTCTGTTGGGGCTCTGAACCCCTGATACTCCACCAGACGTTTCCTGAAAGGGGGCTCCTCCTTCAGGTTTGGCTTCTGATTGGTCGGTCGAGTTTCTCATGTTCCTTCCTGCTTCCTCTGAGATAGTACGCTATTGGCTGCCCGATGCAGCACTAACCATTACACACATGCCTCACACACTTGGACACACAGGACCCATGAAAGAGGTTAGGGGACTTTCCATCCCATCAGACTGGAAACGTATATCGGTCAAATACTCGCATTCACTCACAAACTCGTCCAAACTCCAGTGAAACAGAGCTTACTCTGTACGAGGGCTCAGGTGGGATTCCCACTTCTTAGTTTTTTATCTAAGTCGTGCAAAACACCACAACCTCCTTTTAATGAATATTAAACAAAAATAAATAAATAAAATCTTAAATCTATTTATTTCCGTTAAAGTGCTGAATTGATGAAAAAAACTAACACCTAAAAAGCTCAAAATCTTTTATAAAAAGTTGGATTTTTTATTTTACATTGTAAGATTAATGTTCCTCTTTAGATAATAATTTAAAAAAAACCTCAAAGTTAACTGTCTATTTCTAATTAGTAATGAATGCAACTATCAATGTTAATAATTTAATTTGTCTTTATTTGTTGATCATTTTAATATTTAATATTCGGAGTACAAGTTGCATCATTCAAAAAAATATGCCATGAAGAGGTAAAAACCATACATAAGTCAAACTGGACTATAAGTTGTACCTTTTCAGAAATTTATTGAACAAAATCCAAGACTAAAAACAGACATTTCATCTGGAAAAGGAGGTTATTCAACTACACAATTACACATAAAACAACCTGAAAATGTGTCTGACATGTTAATGTTACACATTAACAGTTTATCAGCCACATAATAGTACAAACAACATACCTGGAAGCTTGAATGAGCCAAGTTAACATAACAGTCTGGCAAGTCTAACAAGCAAATTACTGGTAAGACAGTTCTCGGAGCTCCCATCTCATTCCACATCACCTCGGTACAGGAGCAGCATATAGTTGTTACAAGCCTACAGCGCCCTCTTACGGCTGTAATGTTTACTTCTTGGTTCGTGTCAGTATGAATAAACATTTTAAAAAAAGTTAAATTCTACATATATAAGTCACACCTGACTATAAGTGGCAGGACCAGCCAAACTATGAAAATAAGTAAGACGTATAGTCCAGAAATTACAGTAAAAAATACAGACAACAGTTACAGCTCCTTTTTTCTGTATCATCATGTTCAGCTTCACTTTTTGAATTTTTTCCGTCCATGTCTTACACCATGTGTGCATTGGCACTAGCTATACATAGACTTAGAGTAAACAAATTAAAGTTTAGATAGCTAAACTGGCCTTTGTACAAGTACCTGACCACAATCCATCCTGCCAATTGAATACAGCTTCTGATTTTAGCATCCATGTGTGGATGTTACCTGATCTAGTGCAACTCTAAATGCAGATGGTTTTGGCCTGTCTCCAACATTTTAATGTGCAATTTTAACGTTGTTTCAGGTTGACCGACATAAAGCTGTAAGCTGTAACCATAAGGGGGTGGGGGGCAATGATGCAGCGGCTCTGCGTGACATCAGTATCTACATTTCATACCACAACAGTAGCCGTTTTAAACTCATTTTACTGTATGAGAACATGAACTTGTGGCAAAGCAGAATGTAAAAATGGGACAATCATGAGCCCACTAAAGAAAAACAAAAAAACTCTCTGTGATTCACCAGTCTGTTATCTCCACATCTCAATGCTGTCTGGTTTGCTTGCTTACATAATGTGGGTGCAGTGTTTCCAGTTATTTTCAGAGGAATTTAGCTAAAGGCTGCAGACAAAGTTGCTAAATTAGTATATTCTAAACTCATCACATCATATTTAGATTCTGTTTTGTTTTGCACTTTTTCATGTTTACTTCTCTCCAATTGTTTATATGTACATCGTAATCCAGATGATTCTCTATAAAGCCGTTTTCATCTACAAGCTTATCAGTTCCTTTTCAGAAAGCAAAAAAAATTGTGAGAAGCTGTGACCGTAAGCAGCTCTAACACCGGCAAATCCAGCATCCATCTTGCATCCTGTCTCTTCTCTGAGATCTCTCCAGTCAGTAAAAGTCTGCATGATGTTGACTCATATCTTATCTTCTTCCTCTGTCTCTTTCTCTCTTTCTTTTCCTCTCTACCTCCAGTAAGGTCCTCTTGGATTTCTTTGGTGAATCAGCCATGGAGCAAGTTCAAATCGGCCAGGGTGTTGATATCCAGTTTCTAGCGTGGGATGCTGTGTCATAAAGCCAAATGCTGCAGTAAAGTGCTGCAGCATCCAAGAAAAAAAAGTAGTGGAGCTCAGTCCCTCAGAGGACGCTGCAGGGCAACGATGGCACCAGGAACGAACATAGTAAATGTCTCTATACCATCAAAAGGAGTCAGAAAGCTAGTGTTAATTTCAAATGATATGAAATTTCAGCTTATTAGCATTTGACTTCCATAATAATACTGAGCCTGATATCTTTTATTCCTTGCAGTCAGTCATTTTACTGATTGAACTGATAGAGATAATAAGAAATATTTTAAGACCAGAACAGGTGTGGCACAATGTATGGAGATATTTTTATATTTACTATTGATATGATAAGCTAAAAGCAACTCAAAGAAAAAAAGTCTATTTTCACCTTTTTAGAATAAAAGCAAAAAAAACAACATTTGTGCAAATGCTTTATACTGAATTTTACCTTTGCATTTTTCAGCCTCTTCATGTTATTGCCTGCATGTATTGGCTGAGTCTCATCAGGAGTTGAGTATGAAGTTTTAAATATTTTACTTTTTACATGATTTTAACTCTTGTAGGTGGTATTTTGGTATAAGAGCAGCAGAACAGTAAGTCACAGCCGACTGGCTGCAGGATACATAGTAAAACTGCTTCTCATGCAGTGACGTAAGGCAGCGCAGATGATCTTAGCTGGTAAAATAATTTCTCTTTTGATCCCTTCCAGAGAAGTTCTCTAAACTGACAAACTGTCTACTGCAGGAAAAAGACTTGAATTAAATTAACATAACCAGACAAAACACAAATACATGGTCACATGTAATGTTCATGAAACTGCCAACTCATTTTACAGACACACTCATTGCTGTCGTCTGACTTCACACAGCTCCGCGTAAAAGTTCAAACACGTCCCTCAAAAACAAAAAAGAAAAGTTTAAAACCTTCAAACCACACAAGGCTCCATAAAAACCACACCCTGCTGTCATACCACAGTGATGCACCCATTGCCATGGGAACACTTTAAAAATGGGTGTAAACTGAATGTATGGATTGTCATTTAAAACTACATATATTTACATTAACAGAGCAATAAAAAAACAAAAAAAACACACAAACCTTTTGTGTGAGGTCTGAGTAAAGCTGGGCTTATGTTACGGTCCCTAGGTTGATCTGCTGGGCTGGGCGTATCAATAACTATGGAATCAATACGTTGATATCTGCCAGTCAAAATAAACAGTTTGATACTCCTTTAAAGACCCACTATGTAACTTTTCAACCATAAAACTCTGCTTTCCGGACTCGTTTGATGGCACAGTGACATCTATTATGTGCATTTCTAGGGCCAGCAGCGCCCCGCGGCTGAGAAACCGCACTATAGAACTTTCACATCCGGGACGCCGCCTGCTAAGTTTCGCTTTGCGCATGCGTTACACGCTAGCATGCAAATGTAAACAAACCGGCCGTTTTGAACGCAAGTCAGCGGATTCAGCAAAGAAACGTTTGAAGACATTATCGGAGGAAGAGAGGAAACTAAGTAGAGATAAAAAAGAGCAAGAGATAAGACAAGAGTCAAGAAAAGACTTTTTGAGAGGCTCACACTACAGGTAGGATCCAAGATGGATGCCGAATTAGCCGTTGATAGGGGGCGTGTCACTGAGAAAATAGCACAAGTTATATAGTGGGCCTTTAAATGTCATGATACCACTGAGCTGAAACAAAACACAACATTAAGTTTCACTACTAAGAGTTTGACACAATAAAATTATGTGTAAAACTCAGTCCTGGTGTATTCCTCCCATACCAGCCTATCATGTCAAGATGATGATGATGATGACAGTGATGAAGATGTGCTTGTTTTTCTGGTTTAATGCAGTCTCTTGAATAAGATGCAGTACTAGGGCCACTTAAAGAAAAATCTTTTTCACAGACTTTTTGAAATAACCTGTAATATTATGAGAAAAAAGTTGTGATTTTACAGGAATAAAGTCGTAATGTTATAAGAAAAAAGTAATTATATTATGACAATAAAGTCAATGTTGTGATAATAAAGTCATAATTTTATGAGAATAAAGTGGAAATATTTCCACCAGTTGTTTTAGAAGAGGAAAGTTGTTAAATGAGGGCTGTGGAGCATTTTGTGAGGTTGTACTTCAGCATAGGTTTCACACACCAGGGGATACTTCATCTCTCGGCACATCAGCACCACATTATCATTAGTATCAGGACTTTAAAAAGAAACTGCAAGAAAATGAATAGATTCCAGTTTTGGTTTCCGGTCTATCTGGTTTTGTTGCGGGCGAAATAACTGGAACCAGTCAACTGCAGGGTTATTGATGGATGCATCCCTCATAATATCATGACTTTATTCTTGTAATATTCCAACTTTATTATCGAAGTATGTGAAAAAATATATTTAATGTGTCATTAATACTCCGTTGTACTTGAGCATTATCTTGTTTTTAATTCAAGAAATTTGTATTATTTCGTATAAATTTGTAGTTTATTTTTATTTGTATGTATTTCTAAAAAGATCTTTTAAAATATTATATTCATTTAATTTACCCATTTATATATAATATTATTTCATAGGCATTTTGTTCCATTATTCATGTTCATGGATTTATAGTGTATTCATATTGTCCTTTCAATAGATATTAATAAAAGATATGAATGTACACTTTGCAATTGTGTAATTTTTCTCTAGGGAGAATAAGTATTGGTATTAATATGAAAAAGAATTAATGGTATCGTATCAGAAGGAAAATTTTACCACCTGTCCCGCCAGATAGTTTGGAGCAGCAAAACCTATTTGACTCTTGAAAATAACTTTTAATAAACAAATCTGTTAACATTTTATTGCTTTTTCTGTCCCGTGACATCAGGAGAAAAAGTCCAACCTGTGCACCGTCACATCCCGACACAGCAGCATCACCAACATCACCCGACTCTTCACAGATGACTGCTGGAGCTGAAGTAGCCTGTAGTGGGCTGTCACGTTTTTATTCTAATGATCCTGTCCTTGATGGTGTTTGAGGAGAGAGACATACTGTATCTCTAATTTTCTGAACAATTTCAAGTTTATTCTTTTAAGTTTAAGATTAGATGCTCTAATATATTCATGAATGAATGATCGTGTTCTTCATTCGTGAATGGCCTTACTATCTCCTGAGGTGCCACAAAACCTGCAGCAGCAGTCGAGTTTGGACTTGATCCAGTAAGTTCACTCTGTTCAGATTCCCACAAAAATCCTGAAATCACTTTTATTGCTCATCTTCTGCTTGGTACCTTTCAGCAAACACTTTGTTCTGGAAATGTCTTCCAACATTATATTTTCCTGTTTGCTAATTTCTGGGCAAAAATTATGCTTGAGTAAATTTACGCTCTATTTTCCTCCAGAGCCAGATGAGAAAGCCGTAGGTTGCAGACCCCTGCTGTAGCCTATAATAGTTATTCTTCAGTGAGTGTCTTCATCTGTCCCCCAAGCAACCTTGTGTTCTTTGCTTTCATTTCTTTACGCTTTTTAATCAGTCATCTTTACAATAGTTTCAGTTGTTTAAAGAATAAAAGATATTCCTTTAAGTTAACTCCTTGGCTGCCTCCATTCAAGCTTATGAGGCTGAAATATTTGCAAGATTATATTTAGATCGTATTTATTTATATAAGATTAGATTCTATTCAGGCACAATACACAAAAAAGTGTGAAAAAATCGAAACAAACCTCTTTGTTGAATGTGCTAACTGCGTTTCTTTATCTAAAATACACATCTGATTAGAACCACAGAGCTAAATGTAGACGTCTGTACCTCTACCCGACAATACAAGCCCAGCCCCACCCCCTCCCCCCCTCGCTTTAACTAGCTGAGGAAGAAAGCTACTGTTTGCTGCTGATAAAACTGACTTACTTTTACAGTCAGCAAAATAAAAAAAAAATAAAAAAAAGAGAAGCTGCTGTTGTCTACTTCTGTGTGAAAGTAAGGACCTGCTATTCTACTTGTTAGTATGAACTTTGTGGAGCCATCTTCCCTGTAAAGCAGGTACAGCAGACTGGAGCATTGAACAGGTATAAAGCAGGAAAGTTGGATGGATCATGGCGATATATTAAACTTCTCAAAGAGATCAAATAATATCTTCACACTACAAGAAAAGTGTTTAAACCCTTAAATATTCTTTTTTTCCCCTTCAGCTTTGAATTAATCTAAACAAGAGGCAAAAAAAGCTCAAATGGCAACTTTACAGCAACAAAATGGCTCTAAGCAGATGGTTCTTACAAGAAACAAAGCTCCAAAACCTTTACAGCCTCAGTCTCTGTCATTAAAATTATGTTTTGATTCATATTTAGCCAAATAACATGATAGATGTTATTTTGAGGAACAGAAACGTATTGAACAATTTTAACCAGTGATGCCGCTTGACCTTTTCTGTTCCCTCTGATGCAAGCCTTTTCAGTATGTATACGTCTCTGTCCCCATGAGAGAATTTATTCAAACCAAGACAAACATGAAAAGAAACTGGAAGAACGCAGAAACCAGAAAAAGCTGTCCGAGCTACACATCGACTCAGGCTTACATTCAGCAGTGATGCAGCTTTCATTTTAAGTCTCTTAATATAGTTGATAAAGCACAAAGTTTGAATAAACTTACCCATGGACTGCTGCGTCAGCTGTGCGTCTCCGCTGTGTGTGCCTTTGTCATCAGTGGTTTGAGCACCCTGCACAGCTCCACTTCAGCCCAGTTCACTTCCTGACCTGGCTATTCAGAGCAGCTGCTTAAAGTGTCACAACACCCTCCCTGCAACCACTAGAGAAACTGGCTGCAGCGCTCATTCAAACACAGACAGAGGCAGCGTTTAAAAAAAGAAACACGCCTCCACGCATGAGCAGAAACATATAAACTGCAATCTGTTGCAGGATTAACTGTTTCCTGGTGTTTGCTCTGTTTTTACATGACTGGAAGTTGGAGTAGTTTAAACGGTGATATCATCTTCCGTGTATCATGTGTAACTGGTTGAATGACTGCAGCCAGAGCTTCATGTTGAACTTCCTCTTTATAAGGCCGGACCACTCCTTTTGATCAGCAAATATGTCAGTACAGAAGCTAAAGCCTGCTTCTATGTGTAAAACACAGTTAACAGCCACCGATAGTCAGCTTATGTACTGTAAATGATCTTTTTAACCAAAATATTAGGTTGTTTCTGAAAGCAGCTTTTAAAATGCGAAGATTTTTAATCACTTGTTTTATGAACAATTTTTTTTACTGACAAAAGACACAGTTTTAAATGATGAAATTAATGAAAAAGAAAAAGTCTAGCTCATCTAACAGTCATTTCAAGTCTTCTTTTTCTTTTATAAGATTTTCCTGATGCATTACATCCAGAAAAAAACACCCAGTATTAATTAAAAAACTTCTCTGTGGGTCCACATGGATTAATTGTGTGTGTGTGTAATACATGGTTTGTAAACTGTGTAAATAGAATACAATAGAATCTTTGTCATTGTACAAACATACAACGAAATTAGGTGCAACTTCGCAATCGTAATTAAAAACATAAAAATATGGATAAATATATAAACAAGTTAAGAAATATATACAATATAGACAAAAGCAATATAAAGCTTGTAGGTTCAGGTTGTTTCATATAGATTCCAGATATTGCACATGTTGTGTGATGATTTAAGCGCAGATAGGGACTGTTGTTGACTGTTAATGTTTTCATGGCCAAAGGAAAGAAACTGTTCATCATCCTCGAGGTGCGAGCTCTGATCGACCTGTATCTCCTGCCCGAGGGGAGCAGCGCTGGTGGAAAGCAGGGTCATCGGATTTCTTCCATCTATCTATCAATCTATCTATCTATCTATCTATCTATCTATCTATCTATCGACAGATCGATCGATCGATAGATAGATACTTCATGTTATAATCTCAAGCTTTACATTTATGGCTGAAATGTTAAGTTGTCTATATTTCTGGTCTAAAGTGTTAGAAAAGAATTAATTTAACCATTCAACAATTCATCCAAAGGCCTGCTTATGTAACTGGAATAATGCTTTTGTTACTGTAATTATAAAGTTGTAATGTAAGGGATTGTAATTCTTGCTCATTTTCTTTTAACAATATCTTTACTGAGATTAATACTTCCTGATTTCATATTTCAACAATTCCCAGCACTTCCCATAGTCATTTGTAGAGATTGCTTGTTTCTAATGTTGTTCCATAAGTTTTTTTGTGTTTTCTGTAAAGCTCCTATTATTCAGTAAAGTATTGTTAAATTTTAAGTAATTGAAATTTGTTTTGTTCCGTTGCTGTGACAAGTACAATCTGAGAAAAATTGTTTTATGATCTGCCATAACTGTTGGGCAAATTTTTACATATTAAAATCACGTACACTTCCTTCTCCTCTAACTTTTTTTTATTTTTAATTTTTTTCATAGTATTTATTGACAATGTTAAGAGGAACAATACAAAAATAACAATTACGACAATATGAAATGACAAATGTACATCTCCAATCTTAACAATGAGACAAGAACAACATATAAAATAAAATAAACAACGCTTAGGAATCTGCAATAACTTAAGGTTAAACTGGTTAACTAATTTTACAGTTTTAGTTAATTTATTGTTTTTCTTTTCAGATGATCAATGTTATTCCCATATGCATTAAGGTCTGTTTTTTTAAAGTTGGAGAAGGAGGGTGTATTTTTCTGCCAAATCATTTTGTGCAAGGAATATTTTGCTAAAATAATGATTAAATTAATTATGTATTTTTCATTGGCTACCAGATTTGAGTTAGTCACTATTAGAAGTATTTCGAGTTTGCTCAGAAAGATATCTTTTCTTATCTTTTAAGAAATATAACTTTGTAAGTGGAACCAGAAAGAAGTTACATGAAAACAATCAACAAAAACATGTTCAATGGTTTCTCCCTCACAACCACAGAATGTACAAGTGTTACTTGCAGTAGGAAGGAAAGAAGAGTTATTTGCCTTTGAAGGGTAGTGCCTGTGCACAGTTTTGAACAATACATCTTTGATTTTGTTTACAATCATATACTGATGAGGTAGCAGGAAGATTAAGTTGCATAGTCTTTTGTCCAGGCCTGTCCATCGGTGTTTACATATGGGAGTTGTGACAGGACCTAGCAGGCTTCTAATAAAAGCATTGTTACATCTCTTGTCTGTAAATGGAAGAGCTGACAGTTAAAGACAAGGAAATTTCCGTCTGTACACTCTGTGGCAAGGAGACAATACTAGCTGGAATAGATTTAATTACCATGTCAAACTCTTCTTCAGAAGCATCAATACCAGAATTTTCTGTAAAAACATCATAGGAGTAAAATTCAACATTTTCGTTCAGTAGATTGCCGCACCGATCCGCCTATTGATCTCCCGCTCCATCCCTCCCCCACTCGTGAACAAGACGCTGAGATACTTGATCACCTCCACTTGGGGCAGAACCTCACTCCGGACCTGGATAGAACACTCCACCTTTTTCCGGCTGAGGACCAAGGTCTCGGGTTTGCAAATGGAGATCACGGCCCGATGAAGCTAACAGAACCACATCAAAAAGCAGAGACCCAATCCTGGGCAGGGGCAGTGTGTTTATACTTGAGCATGGGATAAAAACACTCTGCATAGCAGTTCCTTTCCTGGATCTGCAGGTAGCGGTAGGGCTGGTAAACTTTACAGGGTGGAGTTTTTTTTAATGGGTTAACAAAACAAGTTTACTATTCAACAATTACATGTAGTGATCAGTCTTTATGGGCTGCTGTTAGAGCTGCAACACAGCCCGCTCATTTTGCGGAACCAATCAGCAATGCTGCTGCAGAATCAGT
This sequence comes from Atherinosoma microstoma, assembly GCA_037177055.1. Classification (NCBI taxonomy): domain Eukaryota; kingdom Metazoa; phylum Chordata; class Actinopteri; order Atheriniformes; family Atherinidae; genus Atherinosoma; species Atherinosoma microstoma. Next base: position 23,696,283 of record JBBBVU010000020.1, on the reverse strand, counting down.
GATGTAAACAGTTATTTTAACTTGCATATAAAACAAGTTTCTAGAGCCTTCTACCACCTACATAATATTGCCAAAATACAAAAGTGACGCAGAAAAACTAGTTCATGCTTTTGTTACTTCAAGACTAGACTATTGTAATTCCTTATTGATGTTCTGTCCCAAATATACCATGAAAAGTCTCCAACTGATCCAAAATGCTGCAGCCAGGGTTCTGATGAGAACCAGCAGGAGAGATCATGTTTCT
>JBBBVU010000020.1:23668633-23680839 GCA_037177055.1 Atherinosoma microstoma | reverse complement strand
CTTTCTTTCTTTCTTTCTTTCTTTCTTTCTTTCTTTCTTTCTTTCTTTCTTTCTTTCTTTCTTTTCCTCTCTTCCTCTGATAATGTTATCTCACATTTCTTTGCTAAATCAGCCACTCTACATGTTCAAAATGGCTGCTGTGTTTATATCCGGTACCTTGCATGTAACACGAGCGTAAAGCTAAAGTCAGCCTCAGACGCTGCTGGGCAGCGATGGCTCCAGAAAAACGCACATAATAGATGTCACTGTGGCATCAAACCAGTCCTGAAGGCAGAGTTTTATGGTCCAAAAGTTACCTGATGTGTCTTTGATACCAAACCTTAACCAATAGTTTGTAATGTGTGAAATGTAATGAAAAGTCAGCCAAAACTGTCTGTGGACACAAATCATTGGATTAAATCTGAAAGATTATTTCACATTTTGCTGAGAGACTAGGTTAGATAATATCATGCAGGTTGCCATGAACCTAAAGCCCCGTTTCCACCTGCCAACTGTGCCCTTACCTGGTAGGTGGGGTATGAGCTGGATAGGGTGACGTCATTGCGGCGCCTTCCTCGAATTATAGAAGAATGACGGACGTCAAGCAGTTTGTGTTTTTTTATTCTTGGCGTGTGGCTTTAAACAATAAAAAATACATGATGGATTTAACATTCACTGTTGTTCGTGGGACGTGATGATTTATCCACCAATCAATGGACTGCAGTCTGTCAAGCTCCGTCCTTTATGGTCACATCGGTAGGACTGGGAGACCCACAGAAAAGTCCCAAAAAGTAAGACGTGTCGGATTGGACGTTCAGGGACCCTTCCAAGTGGAAAGGTACAAAAATCATGTTCCGTCCCACATCGTACCGAGCCGGACCCCTCAGTGGAAATGAGGCTAAAGGTTACATTTAACTTAAAAATCAGCTCATTTATTTCAGCTGCTGCGATGCTGGTTCCCTGTCACAGTCTCTTACTAATGCTGCGTGATAGACTCGTAACTGGGACAAACTGGTTTTACTCAATGCTGCCGGGAAAACACATCTCTGAGCTTTAAATCATTCAGCGCTCAGTTTGAATAATTTAGCTGCTGCTAACAAATCCCTCTTTTTCTCTTTAATAACGACTATTTATTGGGCGGATGGACATTTAAATGGATCCATAATTGGTGTCCCCTCTTTTTTTCCCTTCTGTTTGTCCAAATCTTCTTCACAGACTTGACTTGTAGAGTCACAAATCTTCCCACCAAACATAAACATAGCAGAAAAACTTTGGTGCTTTTATTCCAAAGACGATGACGTAAAAAAATTAAGTAATTATCTGTGAGTCTGTAAAAGCAGGAAAGCCGAAATATGAAGTGACATCTTGTTTATACAGTCGAGTATTTTTAGGAAGGACATTTCACAGGATCCGAGCCATGCGCACACACACACACATACACACACATACACACACACCTACACACATACAAGAGGTGAAGAATGAAAGTATAAAAACATGTCATTATCGGTGCAACAACATGGAAACCTGAAAAATGGAAACAGAAAATGTGGTGAGTTCAGGTCACTGCTGGTGTTTTTCTTTCTTCCTTGTGTCCATTATAACCATTATGAGCTGGAACAGATGGGGAATCATAAACCTAATTCTGTGTTTCTATACATTAATACTTTAAAAAAACTAAATCACAGTAAAGTGTGGATGTCAGATTTTGAATAAAAAGATTTTATATTTTGAATATTTGCTAAAGAACTTTGTCTTGCCTTTTCCTTTATTTAGTGAAATGTTGTGTAAAGCTGTTTTTTAATTTTATAAATTCTTATTTATTTATCTAAGAAGGCCAAATGACATAAAAGATGCATAAAATTATGACGGATGACAACGCTGGGAGCGTATATGGAAATGAATCCAACATTATTGTAGCTAAACCTGTCTCCATGTAAACATGGCCTTGGGGTGATAGATGTGCTCCAGGCACCCGAATCTCAGAGAAAAGTCTGCTCTGTATCATAAAACATAGACTATGAAGATGAGGGTAGTAATGTAGCAGTGAGAGGCTGCAATGCTGCTGAAAGAGAAGAAGAGAAGCATGCGGACCAAGCGCAGCTATCTATTCCTTTACATGGAAGGTCAGTATTGGGTTTTATTTGGCCTCGGTGTTCGTGTATTTTGTGAACCTTGGTACAGAAATCCCTGGTGCAGGTGAGTTTTACCATGTTAACAGTGTAACATATGGCAGCAGGTCTTTTCTAAGCTGTACTAGTAGTGCATATTGTAGGGTGTAGTACAATGTTCAGGGCAGGCGCCATCCCGCCATCAGGTAAGTACAGTTAATATAACGGTTGTATCATAATGTATTTTCAAATTTCTTCCTCAAACATCAAACAAGCACGATCCAACTTTTGGCTGATTTTCTCAGCGCTTCACCCCCTGACGACAACTAATTCTGCTTCCATCTTGCATCCTACCTGTGCTCTGAGACAAGGGCGTAGGTTTGATTCTGACATTGGTAGAGACGTAAAAGGCCCTAATATTCTTCAGTACGAAGCAGCGCTTTGAAAGATTTTAATAGCTCTTAAATGAAGAAGAATCTTCTTGTTTTGAGATCTCTTTCTAAGATGCATCTGTTTCAGTTTTTCACTACTTGTTTTCAGATGTTTCTCACTTTTCTAAAGTCTAGATATTTTATCTTATTTCAGGAAATCTTACCAAGTGTAACTATCTTCCTGCATGAATCGATCATTTCACTTGTCCAGTCTGAATCCTCTCAATTTAAATGCTTTTTTACACATATGAAGAGAGCTCTGTGCTTGTTTTGAGCAAAACATTTTCTTCAAATGATTAATAAATGTTTGTAACGACGCATTTCGGATGCATCCTGATAAAAGTGTTGATGGGCCAAGTTGCATTTCAGAAACATGAAATTGGACAAAAGCAATTATTTGATGCAATGTGTTGTTTATGGCCTGATATTATTCATGTTTAATGTCATCTAACAGAAAATAAGTACAGCAGCATGGCAGGCTGAATTATTTGTTTAAAATTCTGATCAGATACGCTAAGTTTCAGATAAGTTTCAGAGCTAAGAATTACTTCTGTGAGTTTTAATGCAGGAAAAAACTTTAAAAGCTCCAAATTTTTTTACTATAAATTAGAAAAGATTGGTTAGCAGTAAGCAGCCTTCTTGTAGCGCTTTGGTTTGTGAACTTACAAGTATTATATGTAAATTAGTTCTGAATCTGCTTATATAAATACGTTGAATGGGAGGACTTTGCAAACTGAACTAGTTTCTGATGAAACTCTGCAGACCAAACCCAACTAGTAACTTCAGTTTCTTCCTTTCTTTATGCAAAACAGATCCAAACAGACGTGTATCAGTCGGATGAAGAAATCCTTGCAGGAAGGGCAATGTCTTGTGGTTCATCTGGGGATTCTTTTATGGATTTGCAACCCTGAATACTTCCCACAGAACCCTAAGAGCCTGGATAATGGCAACTGTTGGTGTCACCTCTCATCCACTGACTAGAACGACCTGAGTGAATCAGCATTAAAGCAATAAAGTATAATTCAGTCATCCATTAACATTTTCCCCAGCAAGAACCGATCCAAGTAAAATCTGAATGAATAAAATAACTGATTAAACAGCAGCAGCCTCTCACCTACTGGCAGCTTAGGAAGTGCTTCTTGAAATGTAGTCCAGCTGTACTCAACAGGATATGGAGCAGAAAAGTGCGGCCATGTTTGTGCTTACCTATACTTCATGGCAAACCTTAAAACAGTCACCCAACATTAACTTGTGGCAGCAGAGCCACAGAATGACGGCTAGATTACCATATTTTTCTGGTGTTTACAATAAGTTTTTGCAGAGCCAGATGACTTGGCTCAACTCTCTTCATCCTTTGCTCTACAAATAGCACATTTAGAAACCAGAATCCATACTAGACCCTCAGGTTTTGAGTTGAGAGTCAAAATGAGGTTATTGTAGGTCAGAAGACCGACGATCCCCACATGAGTGCCCATGTAAGGTCACTTCCTTCCCCCAAAAACAGGGCCTCTTGGCTGGGTTTACTGGCTGGGAGTGCCAACCTCCTCTGCCCGGTAGTCTGTAATTACTGTAGGTGGATTCAAGAAGGGCTGGAATTTCAAGAGAGCCATGTTAGTGTTAGTTCAGATGGAGAAGAACCTCCTGCAAGCATGTTTCAAATTAGAGCTAAAACACACGTTTCTTGACAAGTAATCACATGTTCATATGTGAGCAGGAGGCGACATTTAAACAGCGCATACTCGTCCACGCCTCAGAAATCAAGCACCTACGCATCTTAGGTGTTAAATTTCCTCCTTTTTGGGACAATGGAGATCTTTTCTGCCGCCTCTCCATGGATGACATTCATCATGGTGGTTTGGTAGAATACCGAAATGATAACAAACATGTTGAATTAAAAAAGATTCAAATGTTTCATCATGTCTCTGTCATGTTGGGATGTGCTGGCTGGCCATCAGAAGAGCAGCTCAGCACCATCCACACGCTCGCTGGTCAGTGACAAAGCAAGGATGATGCGTCTACCTCCCAAACCATGGGACAGTACAGAGACCAGAGGGAATAAAGCTGAGTCAGTCTCTAACTGTACCGGCGGTTTTACAGTAATGTTCCAAAACTGGCCAAGACAGTTTCGGTATTTGAGTTTATCTACGGGAAGTAAGAAAAAAAGGATGCGGGGGATGGTTCAGGGGATAATTTCCATGTACTTATAAAAGTGTAAAATGTACATATTTACATTATATGCAAGGTAAATTAATACATACAGTACCAGTCAAAAGTTTGGACACACTTTCATACACTTTGTATATATTTGCATACATATTTATATAATGCCTAAAAAGTACAATAATTGAAAGTCATCTTTTGTTATGAGGCTGCACGGTGGTGTGGTGGTTAGCACCGCAGCCTCACAGCTAGAAGGTCGCTGGTTCGAGTCAGAGTTTGAGCCAGAGGGGGTTGCTGGTTCGGGCTGGGGAGGGGTTTGAAACACTGGCCTTTCTGTGTGGAGTTTGCATGTTCTCACTGGGTACTCTGGCTTCCTCCCACCATGCATGATAGGCTAATTGGTTACTCTAAATTCTCTCTAAGAGTGAGTGTGTGCATGAATGGTTGTCCGTCTCTCTGTGTTGGCCCTGCGATGGACTGGTGACCTGTCCAGGTGTACCCTGCCTCTCGCCTGATAATTGCTGGGATAGGCTCCAGCCCACCCGTGACCCTGAACTGGATTAAGAGGTACAGAAAATGGATGGATGGATCTTTTGTCATTAAAAATCATATGAGATAACCTTTATGTACACAAGTCCTTACAGTTTCACTGTAAGGAAAGTGCCACAAATATACACAGTTGAAAATACCTAATTCCAGTGTTGCTCCAGATTTAGAGATAATCTCACCAACATCAATTTCATACCAGAGAGACAGGTTTAAACATTACACGTAAAGTTCTCACTAAAATTGCTGAATGATATAAAAATTGATTTGCATTAAATGGCAAAGAATTGCTCATGACCTCCTTCTTAGTAGCTTTTCAGTTAGCTCCCTCATCCAACCTCTTCTCTGGTTCTCTAACTCCAAGTGTTTTGAACACAGTTTGCTGCATGAAGGACACTGACTACTACAGAACCCTATCTCTGGGCAAAAAAAGGAATATTCCTTTAAAATGATCCCATGCACATACGCTCCCATCCAGTCTTGCAGCTACTCTGATCAATACCAATTCTTGCCATGTTTTTGAGTTTTGGTGGTTTTATTTTACAGCTTCAGTTTTAGTTTTAATCAAACTGTTTTTTTAAAATAATAATAATAATAATTATTTCTTAAGTTACCTGGCAACACCACGTCATGATATAGGACTTCAAAGCATATGGGATGAATATCCATGTCCACAAATACTTCAGTTTTTATTTTTAAATTGAATTTTTATTCCCTTTTAATTTTACTCCACAAGTTAAAACCCAGTTTGAAGTATTTTGTGTAAATTATCAAAACTCAAAACATCTCAATCTGTACATCAGACTAATTAACCTTTTAAAAGCTGAGAACCCCAGTTGAGAATAAATGGTGCCAAAATGGCCGTTTCAGAGACCTCTTCTGACCCGTCTGTATTAAAACTTCTCTCATGTTGTTCTTCACTTGATCAGAATCGGCTTTTGCAGAAACAATGTCCACATACCGTTCTGGTATCTGATGGAGATTAAGAGCTACAGCTGCATCATTCCAAAGAAATATTCATATTTATCCTGAAAGTGTTTCTTTAGGCAAGCCTGACTTTTATTTTCCATTTGTGCTATGTGCCCTCTTCTTTTCTTCTGCACTAGTAACATAAACTGAGTTTTACACATCCTAACAAATCTCACAAGTGTTGTCTTTACTATGACTCTCTGAAAAATACACCTTGTGGTTGCAGACAGAACAAAGTGGAAGCTCAGAGGAGATGGGGGCTTTGCTGTTGCTGGTCCCAGATTGTGGAACAACCTGCCTTTGCATATCAAACAGGCCTCCTCCTTGCCCCTTTTTACTCGTCTGTTCTCTTTGGCTTTTTTACAATTAAGATGTTGGCATTTTGTTTTGGTTTTTATATTTTGATTGGTTTTATTTATTTGATTTAATTGTCTCTTAATGCATTGATTCAATTTATTCGCAGTGCTGTTATCTTTTCCTACAGCACTTTGGTCCACTGTGGTTGTTTTAAAGTGCTTTATACATAAAGTTGGATTGTAATGGTTGCAGAGGTATACTCATCTCATTATGGGTATGTGATTTTGGAACAGAGGTCTAAGAACAGGCACAAGGCTCAAAGGGTTAAATGAATGAATAAATGGCAATGTTTGCAGATCTTGTGATGACATTTTGGAGGTTTTTCCATCTTCAGTAGCAAACATGTGCAGTTTATTTTACTGTAGGTGTCAGTATGGTAGCTAAAAGACAGAATCTATTCAGGAGGCAAATTATCAAACTCTTGACACCCATTTACTAAAAAAAAAAAAAAAAGTATACACAAATCAAACAAACTGCCTTTCAGAAGTTTAGATAAATGAAAAAATATATATGTAATTACATAAATGATTGAAGCTGATCATAAAAAAAATGTTTAAGATGCCGTATTAGAACAAATATGAATTGCTAAATAAACTATATTTACAGTCATCAGAGAAATCAGTGAAGACAAAAACAGATCTCTTCATGGTGTGAAATGTGTTTTTTCTTTTTTATTTCAAAGCAGATTAAATAAAGTACAACTCAGACCTGCAATGCAACATCCTTTCCTGGTAAAGACTGAGACTGCATTCTTAGAAGCACCAGTCTGTCTGATTTCTGCTGAATCTAGCGGTTTGTTTCTGTGTTTCATGGTCAGACATACTCCAAGCTGAAACCTTTTTGGCCGTACAGGAAGTTTGCTGGAGTGATGTGAGGTTTATCTAAGGTCATTTGCAGGTCCAAAGGCAACTTCTCCCTCACTTCTGGTCATTTTTTAAAGATGATGCATACACATTGTAGTATACGGAGGCCCTTTGTGGTCACAGCACAAATTCTTGAGGCATCACTGAGCTGCACGGCACATATAATGTGCTTTTTGTGTCTGTATGAAATGCCATGATTACGGTGTCTGTATTTCCTAAGCCCTTCTGTTTGCACAAAAATGCCAACCCTAGACCTGACCACAAAACATGTCTTCTCATCTATCAAGACTGGGATTTGTAGATCTGACTAAATGTGGCACTACTGTGTCTGCTTGTAACAGAAATGTTCACTTATTACTGCACTCCATTTGTCACAGGTCAGTTGTAGTCAAAGTTGGGGAAAATTAAGACTTTCTTCGACTTTCTTCGAAGACTGTCTAAGAATGACAGTGGTTCAGGACTCCACTAGGTTGTCATTCCTTTGAAATATAAGTGAATTTGTCAGTACTTGGGGTTTAACACAAAAAAAGAAATGTAATGCTCTACTACCATCTCTGAAAGAGACCCACTAAACATAACCATGGCATTCCAACACCTCCACAGTTCGTAAATATAGTGTTCTTTAAATCTGAGAAACGCTGCTGATGTACACTACCTGGTAACTCTGAACCATTTGTGTGCTGCTTAAAAGAAAATTATCTTAGAAATGCAAGTAATCTTGGACAGTGATTCTTAAAGGTAGGGTAGGAGATCCTGAAAAAATGGTTCCAGCAAGCTACATTTATACACAATTCAAAAGTCCAAACCCCTTTTTTCAGACTGTCCCCCAAAGCCACACCAAGCCGTGGAGATGGACGTTTCCCAGTAACTTTCTGGGAAACGCTCATCTCCAGGGACAAAACTCTAAGAACGGTTTATTAAATGAATAAAATAATAGTTTAAATAAGTGTTTTGCATTTAAATATCTAAATAACTTTTTTATTATTTTGAATGCATTTTATCATTGCATCATTTTATTGATCAAATTTCCATCTTTTTCCATTAGTTTTGTTCCAAGTTCCACATAGTAAAATCTATTCTTTAGATTTTCTAAGCCTGACTTGAGTTTTTGAATGTGTTTTTATAGGAGCCTGATTTTATTCCATAAATTAACCTGTTGGGCGTTTTGTTATATGCGCAGTTTCACATACATGTGATTTAGAAAACCTCTAATTCTCTCATCATATCATTTTTCAGATATTTTTCATCATTTAATATTTTTCGCTTTAGGTTTAAGCTGTTAATTTGGAGGTGGATTTGGTTTAGTTTTTGAATACAAATGACACCAAGAGCAAAATCAATACAGTGTTAATATGTGAACGGGCCCCAGACCAGAACCATGTCTGTGTGAAAGCAGTAGCATCGGGGTAGATGGCAGGATGATGCATTTACTGCTGTTTGTGTGAGTTTGTTTAGGGTGATGGTTGCAGCTCAGAGTCATACAGTCATATTAAATCTTTCCATTAGACATACTATCATATTTACTTTAACTCAAGCTGGGCTGCAAAACTGTGCTTACAAAAACATGTTACCTCATGTAGCTTTGCACATGTGAAACATATGGTTTTAGATCAAAGGGTTTTCAGCGGAGTCATGTCTTATGTGGAACTCATGCAAAGCCACATGGGCTTCACATGTTATTTCCACAGGTTCCACATGTGACTGCATGGGTTTCACATGGGAATTTACATGTAATCATCATGAAAATATTCCAAAACCCACGATTCATATGTACAAAATATGCTTTTCTTATTTGTTCCATGCAACATGTGAAACACCACATGGAGTCACGTTATATATAATTTATTCTGCAAAGGGTCTAGAGTGTATTTGTACTTTTAGATGGTTGCTCTCTCTTTCCCCCTCCAGTTTCTTTTTGGGTTTAGGTAAAAACTAGATGTTTTTTTAAACATAACACTGCATGCGTAGTAGGACAGGTGACTCGTCTCCTGGTTTCAGATGTTTTCGTTAACCTAAGGGAACCTCTTTGCTCAATAATAATAATAATTGTCAGACTTTCAGTTTCACATGAAAAGATTATGTAAAATTTGGGGATTGAAAAAGGATCCTTCGGCTTGTTATTTCGTGACCTTTGAATGCGGTCAGAAATCCTGACATCCATTTGTTTGCAATTAAACCAAAATGTTTATAGGCCGCGTTTATGTGACTTAAAATAAGTTCACTCAGTTGTCCACATTTAACTGATTTAATTAACACATGTTAATTAAACATGCCCCACATCTGTGCTCAAGTGGGTTTAATAGCAGCTACTGTAAATGAAGATGCAGCTGACATCAATAAGGTTACAGAGGTTGGAAGCGTGTTAAAAGTAAAAAAAAGAAGAAGTACTGGATTAGTGCAGAGTTGCATGTGCTTGTGTCATCCACTTCTGTCTATGGGGGAAAAGTGTTCATACCACAAAGTAAGAAATACAAATAAATACCTAAATTTAAGGTCCCAGTCTGTTGGAATATAATTTTAGATTTTGAATCAGTCCATTTTAAAAGCAAACAGTTACCTTTCTTTTCTTTGCTGCAAAATTTTATTCAGACACATGCTGAGGAAAAAGGCATTTGAAACACAACTTTATGTAGTGCAATGTCAGGCAATAATATAATGGACTGTTCTTGTACTTTTGCCCAAAATCCTGTATGTGTGAACATTGGACCTGGGCTTGTTTCTTTAGAAAAGGTGGACCTGGATCAGAAAAACTTTCTATGCTTTTCTGGTTTAAGAGTACTCCAATATGTTTAAACATATTTGATTTTTAAAAGTTAAAATCTGGCTGCCCTCTTTTTAGCACTTCTGGTTAATAGTTGCTAATGTTAACAATTTTGAAATTGTCTGCAGTTCTGGCTTATGAATGGTCACCCATGTTCACTGTATCTCTCAAATTGTGTTTTAAGAGATGCAGAGATAGAGTTTTTCAATCATGTGCTTGTGCTTTTAGTTTATGAGTTCTTCAGAAACAGTTAATCTATAACACGTGTATTTATCCAGTCCAGACTTTGGGTTTAAAACCCCTGCAGTGTGAGCTCAGCATTGGAGTGCTTCCACTTCATGCTGCTAAGCATTACAAAGGGTAACGAGGCACTCAGAGGGCAGCATCTCAATGACCCCTACAGCGACCCAGTCTCACTGCAAATTGCGTAACACCTACGTTGGTCCACAGTGCAAAACGTAGCCATTTCACAAAAAGGGCTTTCAAATTGTGGTATTGCTAGGTTTGATTTTTCCAGTCATTTCTATGGGCATACTTTGGGTCACGGAAAACATGTTTATAACTAGACCAACTCATGGTAAACCCCAAAATCGTAGGATTCTTTTATTTATTTCTTATTATTTTGAACTGAGTTTGGAGTTTACTTCTGACTCAAATAAAAGATTTAGTGAATGTTCAAATCAAATATTCTTATTTATAAAGCTCTTTTCATGCAGAAAGCAACACAAAGTGCTTCATATCATTAGAATTATTTATGCATATTAAATTTAAACAAGACTTCACCCACAATAGTATATAACACACACCTCATTAGTCTCTTTCACACACGATCACACATGCGTACACACCAAGCGGCAACCTCCGGCTTAGAAACGTGAAGCCTATGCGGAAGTGCCAAAAATTGCAGTTCCCCCCTCATCCGCTAGGTGCTGGCTGCAAAACAGAGCAGATCCCCATAGACTCCCATGTTAAAAGGTTCAGCTTTACAGCAGAATTAAACATGTTTGCAACCTGGTTCAAAAAAACCATTTTAGGTCAAATAGGTCAAGGTTATCTTCGTGACAACTGTAGGGGGAGTAAAAAAAATTGTAACTCATTGGTTTGAATATTATTTAATCTTAAAATTCTTAATATTTAGGGGCGTGTCCTTTTCATTGACAGGTGTCAGATATCCGACAGCAAGGAGGCAGAGGGTAGCACAACCACAGTTTTTAGCCAGCTAACAGCGGGCTTTAGCTTTAGCCCGCCTACCTCCATTAGCTGGTTAGCTCCAAGTTAGCTTTGTTAGCTTCAGGCGGCTCAGAGTTTGATGGGTGTCATCATCCCTCCCCACACTCACAGCCCCCCTCTCCGCGCCTCCTCTTCACCCATTTTAGTTTTTTCCGGGAGTCACGAGACTCGTGATGGTGCCAAGATGGCAAAGGTAGGAACCTCCCAATGAGCCTCTTTTCAGCTCTTCAGAAACCTCCGGGTCACATGGTTTTAAGGTTCGTCCATATCTTTTACAGTCATTGGTGCACACACACACCCACACACAAAGCTCATGCAGTATATTTTCCCCACCCCATGAACTGCAGTCACTGAAAATGTTAATAGAAATAAACATCCGGCTCGACGCTGCTCTTAGGAATCGACATCTTGGGGATTCATCCACATCATGGATGCTGTTCAGGTCACGGCAGATGAAGAAATAATAATAAGAGAAGCTCGGGGAAGACGATCTGTCTCTCAGAAAGGATTTGCAACGACAGAAGGACTGAATCCACTTTGGATTCCATGAAAATCTTGATCACATTACTGGAAGAAAACAAAGAGATGGTCAGCGGACAAAATGAGAAAATGGAAGGTTATTTCAAAGAAGCGAATCCCTTTTACCGCACACCTGACTCAAGGAAATACGACTCCAAATCACGGCAGACAGGATGAGCGGGTCAGCAATGAAAAAGGTAAATTCCTTAACACTAGGGCCCCTGGGATTTCTGTACACTCCTTTGGTCCCTGAGGTGGGTCAAAATGATCCACTCTGTCC
>JBBBVU010000020.1:23584132-23602857 GCA_037177055.1 Atherinosoma microstoma | reverse complement strand
GCTGATTGCCACATTTTGGCGGCATCTCCGGGTTGCTTCATTGGCCCCCATCCAAATTTCTTCAGAAATTTCTAGTTTACAATATTATGTTAACTGCAATACTATCTAGATCAATATGTATGTATTTTAATATCACATTTATCACAAATATTGGTTTATAATTGCAGTCCAATAGGACAAAAACACTGTCCAGTAGGACAGGGGAAGTCAAATATCTACCAGATTTTCCACCACTGGTTTTGTTCTACATCAACTTAAGTCCTTAGCCATCCCTCATTTCTTCATATTGCTAGGATATCATGGATCATGTGAAGCCAATACACTGGTTTACTGCATTAAATGTGTTTTTTTTTTGTTTTTTTTAATCCTCTATGGCATGACTTTTTATTTTTCTGAACAAAATAATTCATCACATCATTTTGACAAAAATGAACCAGAAATGCTTCCAACCAATCAAACATAAAACAAACAGTCTCTTGCAGTGTCTCCCTTATAAAGAACAGTATGTTCTCTGTGTAACTTCTCAATCAAAAACCTTCTGCTTATAAAATGTTGTTGAGTCGGTCTCCTGTAAGTATTTGTCAATGGCAAAGTTTAAGAATGACTGTGGTCATTATTTTGTAACTTGGTGCATCTCCTCACTATAGAATGTTATTTTCTGGACAGAAGTTCCCTAACTGCACAATGTTGCCCTGAGGCAAGGAATAGAGAAACACAGTTTTAATATAGAAGTAATGACAAATCAAGTATTAAAATGATCAAATATACTTCTTTACATGTTTATGCATATTAGCATATCTTTTATCTGAATTTACCACAAATGTAAACATGTTAAAAAGTGCTGTACATCTTTCCAAATGAGAGCAGTGTGCACCATGTGGCTCTGCTACCTTAGAGGACTGCTCCACTCCCAACTTTAAGGTCACATGCACTTCAACCCACTTTTTATTGGACACAGACATGTTTGGTGATATTTAAAAAAATTTACCCCCTCAAAAAAGTTAAAGGGACAGTATAAGACCGGATATTTGGTTTGTTGACTGAGGGCAACACTATGCCATAGAGGGTTTAATGTTTTTTTGTTTATGTCTTACATCAAAGGACAACATAATGAACTCATAATGTAAGTTGTCCAAGTTTTTTTTTTCCCTTATTGAGAAGATCTAAAAGTTTGGTGCTTACAGCGAAGATCAAACTGTTGCTCACACAGTTTTCACTGCCTTGTGTCTTCCATTACAAACTGGTGGTTACTGACATCTAGTGGTGAGTTGTACTGAATACCCGACCCTAACAATCTGCAGTTGAGAGTTAAAGTGGAAAATTAAGTAATTGGAAAAGGTAAGAAGAAAAGCATAATGTCGGACAGTAAAACAGTTTAAAACGTTGTGAAGGAGAAATCTCATACTATCCACCTCAAATAATGAAAATGGACCTCATCAACAAAGAATGTTTATGGAGGCGTAGAATGTTGATTATTTAGAAGTTAAGCTGCATCTGTGTAGAGTGTGGAACATAGTGATTGTACACTTTTTTAAACCTCTATTGGAAAAAGTGTAACGTTTTACACTCTAGACCAATGTTTCTTAAATGTGGGTAGACATAACCTTTGGGGCACATGAAAACATTCCAGGGGGTACATGAGAAAATGTTCAGAGGATAACTTGTTAAATTCTTTATATCTTTCTTACTTTACAGATGTGACTTCAGTTTGTATCATGAGGTGAGTCGGTTCAGGTGGTCAGGATTACTACACACTTGTGGAAATGTAAATTCAAATTTATTGATTTATAGAGCACTTTTCATACATATAAGCAACACAAAGTGCTTTCCATAAAAAACAAACAACAACATACAGTTCTAAAATCTCCCACCTTATCACACTCTCACTGACATACATTCTCCCACCTAATCATAATCTCACTGACATACATTCATGCGCACACAATAACCCGACCCCCCCATATGTACTCATATGTATGTTTAAAATTACTTCTAGATTTTGAAAAGTTACTTTGATAATTATGTAAAATACTGTACTTTTCACTCCTAAATACCTGTGATGAATTGTTTTTTTTTATTCTGTACATCTATTGTGATCTGTAAGTTGTAATGAATGTGTGAATGAGTAAATATGTAAAATATGTATAAAAAAATAACATTATGTAAATGTGTCAAAATATTTTTGAAACTGCATTTATTTTTCTCAAGAAATTTCAGGTTATTCATAATGTTTCTAATAAGTTAGTTCATTAAATGTAAACATCTGGATGATGTTTTTGCACTTCTTTACATTAAAAAAAGGGTGGAAATGAGAAGTTTTCATTATTTATAGGCTTTTATGCTGTTATTTTACTGGTCCGGCCCACTGAAGATCATACTGCGTTGTATGTGGCTCCGAACTCATATGTAAACTGACACCCTTGGTTTAGGGGGTACTTATTCCACAGAGGTACAACGTTAAAAAAATGTTTGGGAACCACTGCTGTAGAACAACGTAGCCCCAAATCTCTGCACTATAAAATATACATGGGGCTAATTTCTTTAACCCGCCTCTGAGTAAATAAACGAATCATGGTGAATTGTGTCATCATCAGTAACCAAAAGCAAAACTTTGAGCAAGACTTCCTGTGAAGTCATCTGTGCTAAATTGATTAATGTTGTATTTTACTGCATCAATTCCTCTCTTTCTGTTTTAGTTCATTCTTTTTCTAAGTACAGTACGTTGGCCTCAATGAAGGCTAATTTGGTATTTTTCTGCCAAGAGATCCCCCACCTCTCTGACTGTCGTCATGACCTGGCAGCAGTATTGGGGCAGTAATAACAGAGGAGGCAGATTCTCATGTTGGCCTGTTATTATCAGGCCCTAAATAGTCTATCCAATGTGTGTGCATCTGTTTCCTTTATAATTACATTCAGGGAGGGTTTGTACCATTACTTGGAGTTGTAACATCTGGAGTGCAGAATCCTGCGATATAAAAGTGGATCTGCTCCCAACATATCACAGTAAGTGTGAGTGAACTGAGATTATATGGAGAGACAGTCCGTTAATTGGTGCATTATGTAAATATGGTGCAGAATCACAAAGTTTTCTTCAGTTCATTCACTGCGCTAAATAACAGAGATAGTGACTCTCTTGAGAAACAGGAAAAGACCTTTTCCTCCCTCATTCTTCATGCAGCAGTTGGAAACCGCACACTGGTAACCAGCAGAGCGAACCCACAATGACTGAGAGTTCAGCATTAGAAAGTTACTTCTGAGCAACTTGTACTTCAAAAAGATTTGCTGATTAACTGAATCAAACAATCTAACAGATATTTCTTTTCTATTCATTAATATGCAGAATATTTTAGAAACCGTAGCAGTTCTATGAAGCCAAATAAATCAACAAACGTTTACCAGACATTCATTTTGAGTTTATCTTTGTAAATGAAATCTACAAGCAGCATAAAGGGGAATAAATCTTAACCTGGCCGATGCCTTACAACCAACATGCAGAACTCTGAACTGCATGTTGCAGCTGCAGTTCAGAGGAAAAATAAGGTTTCAGTTTCTGCTTCACTGATATTCTTCTGCTCACTGAAACCTCCCGGCATCTTTATTAATCATGTTTTAACTTCAGGATTATGAGAGTTAGTAGGACCTGAACACATGTGGGGCAATAAAACTGTTCATGAACTCAAAACCAAATTAAAGCAGCACATCATCCATTTGATCAAACATAGTGTTAACCTCTTTTAACAAACCTCAGTTTAGATATTACCTTTTTTTTAAAAGTATAACAAATGTATCTAACCATCAGTGGTGGCGCAGTTAAAACCACAGCTCTGGAAAATACATGTGGGGGATTTTTTTGTGAACTGAAACTTTGTTGTGTTGAGTGCATTTTGAGTTAAACTTAATAGTTTGCAGATAATATACGGCTGATGTTGATACAGATAAAAACCCTCTAATATGAAACAACAGCTGTGCAGTGCATGACCTGCAAAAAAGTAAATACAGAGGAAGTTATAAGACTTCACATCATGCTATTATTTACTTTATTTTTACTACATTATTATATTTCATTCTAAGTTTCTTGGATGTAATTTTATCTAGAATGAGAAACATTTTGCAAGATGACATCATTTCACAAAGATGCTACAGTTTCACAACCCAGTCACATTTACATGGCTGTCGCGTCCCATGGCAAAAAGACTGGAAAGTAACAAAAAGATGGTTTTATAACTTTGGAATTGATGCATTTCAGTGGGAGGTTTTGTTTCATGTCTGCACAGCATTTGGTGGTGATACTCAGCAGCCAGTCGGCCGGAATAAGCAACAAAAATAAATCAGTCATGTTTGGTTGATACCCTTAAATACATTTCATTAAATGATGCGTACAAGCAACTTTTGCCTCGTATAAGCATTTCCACATCAGAGCAGATCTCAGATTGTTTAACAAGACACAAATCTTCCTCGAAGATCAAGTCAAGCGTGTTTTCAGGGAGGAGCTTTCATATTCCAGCAAGACAATGCTAACCACATACGGCATAAGTTGCAACAGCATGATTTTGTTGTAGAAGAGTCCAGGTGTCGGACTTCCCTGAAACCGAAAACATTCGGCACATTATGAAAAGCAAAATATAACAAAGACGAGTCAGGACACCTGACCTACTAGAAGCTGATATCCAGAGGAGATTCTGGAATCTCTTGAGGCCCAAAGCAAAATTTCATAGTAGACCCTTCAACCATGAAGAATTATTAAAAACAAACTTTTAAAATGAATTAAATAAAACAGAGAAAAAAGGGAAACTGGGCCAACATTGTTTAACACGGTTCCAATAACGAAGATTGAATAATGTGCTGAAGCTTGCATTATGAATCTTTTGGATTACATTTATAACATAATACAGCACATAAATAAATACAGTTTATAGAAGCATAAAACCGACTGGAAAGATTTCTTTCCTCTAAATCCTCTTACTCAGCATTCTTCACTCAGTTAAGCTCAACTGGACACAGCTTTAATTCAATAACATCCAAGTTATCTGTTTTTTATTTTCAGGCTGGTAACACCCAGGTACAGGCCGGACTGAGCTTCTCTGAGCTGAAGCTTCTGCACGATCTGCACTACTTACCTCTGTCTTGGTCTCTTTTCGGCTCTTCTTGTTTTTTCTTCTGCCGGGAGAAAGTTTTATGCCCGACGGAAATCATCTCTATGTGACTGTTGGCATATATACTGTAAGACAGGAAGGGGACAACATTCCTCTCACAAAGAGCCAACAACTGGTCACCTCTGTTCCTGGACATTTGCAGACTTTAAATAAAAGAAGATTAGATGCTACACGGTGGTAAACATGGCCTTGCCTCATTGTTACTGCTCTCAAACTCAAGATGAAGCGAATATTTTTCATTAAATTGTATAATGTCTTACTTTGAGTACATATTTTTGTTTTTTTTTAAATTATGAATAAAACTTCGATTTAATCTGAAAGCAAATGAAAACATTAATTAAACTGCATTTCCAATGAGTCCTTCTGTCCTGGAGCAGAGAAGGTAGTCTGGGATGCAGACTTGTCAACAAATGTGAGAAAAGTTCAGGAAAAGGAATGTAATTTTGCTGTAACTTTCTGTTCTGGTTTAACTGCCAAGCAAGTGTGGCTTTTCATTCTGACTTCTGCATGCTCACAAGCATCATCGTGGCATAACTTACACTAGATTGAGCATTTTAGTTCATGCTAGCACAGGGGTGTCCAAAGTCGGTCCTCCAGGGCTGCTGGGTTAACAGGTTTGGGCAGAACTTGATAAGAAGCTGATGAGGAGAGCCATTTAATTTGAATCAGGTGTGTTGGATCAGAGAGACGTCTAAAACCTGCAGGATTGTAGCCCTCAAGGCCCGGAGCTAGACGATTAGCTTTGCTCAAACAGCTGAGGCTAATAGTAAGTCTATGATGTTTTAAAGTTACATATAAATTTGAATGTGATCATGTTGAGAAATAAAAAGTCAGGAAATCATCAAGTCACTGGGAATCATCCTTAAATGTTATTTCTTGTTAAGATTCAACTGACCAATAATTCAATTATTACATATGATTATAGATGATTAAAGCTGTGAGTCTTTTCTTTTATCACTTTTATTTCACAGTTTACTCAAAGATTCACACACGGCAAAACAAACTAAATCATATTCCATCTTGAAACGTGGTCGAAAGCATCAAAACTGCGGAAATTATTTCTCATCTGAATGTAAACTCACAGTAACTTATGACAGAATTATGACTAAAATAACATTCCAGATAAGATGCAAAGCAAGAGCACACAAACAGCAAAATTCACACCCATAAAATAACTTATTTGTCCTAAATAAGGATTCATGTGCTAAATGTTTGTTTTCCAAAATGAAGAAATCAAATAAAGGTTTTTCTATAAAGATGAACATCTACTGAATATAATCACCACTCTGTTATCACATTACATTTAATGTTTTTCCAGACTTCTTCTTGTTTATTTAGGACTTTTTTACATTCTTTAAAAATTCCTTTTTTTACCCCCAAATGTTTCTCAATTTTTTTCTTTTTTATAACATTTTTTTCAAATCAATTTCTGTCAAAATAGAAAAGAAAATTAAAAAATCTTTAAAAAATAAAATTAAAAAAGATCATTTCCATTAAAGAAATGCTTTTTTAAATTAAATTTAATTTAAATTTTTTTTTTTTCATTTTCACTCGTCTATCAAAATCAGACTTTCCCAGCTCGGTCTACTGCACTTTTAGCTACTTAGAAAAAGAAAACAGTTTTTTTCTAATTGAAAACTTTCTGCATTAGTTTACATTGAGTTCAACTTATAATGTAATATATTATATTATATATACATATAGAGTTTTCAACAAGTGCATCTGAACATCTGAGTCATGGTACCTGAGAGGACTGAGGGGGGGACCCTGTCAGTTTCTGAGACGTTAGTCCAAGTGGATATATGGATGATGACATTAATGTGTCTCTGCATCCATGGTTGTTTAAAAAGCTAAGAGTCAACGCTGAAACATTTCTTTCTATTACAAGTTAGGCTGCAAAAGTACAAAATAAGTGTCACATTTGTTTAGCATTTCAAAGTTTGGCCCCATCAGGCTGCAACTCACACTTCTAAAATCAGACCATCCTGAACTCTTCCACATTCTGTTCACACATTCAGAATAAATCTGTCTGCAGAACTTGGCTTCTTCTGAGGTTGGAGATCAAATGTTAAGATTCAGGGGTCATACATGGGGTTGCTGAAGTTTCCTAAATTGTTGTATTCATTGCTGTCCATTAGAGGACCATATGATGCCCGCCTGGAGTGAAGGGAAAAAGAGAGGTGAAAAAATTAGCATATTTTTAAAAAAAACTAAAACTTTATACAAATAAAAGGGAGGAAGACGGATGGAGGAGAATGAATGGCACGAGTTAGGGCTGCCACTACACACATTACAAGATAATAATCATAAAACCAAAAATGAAGACAGGATGAAAAGGCAAACTAAAGCTTGACAGGAAGGAGAATCAATCAAGATTTATCATTTTAATATAAACTGAAATGTTTTATTTTTTAACTGTATAAAGCTCCATCTTTCTAATTGTATTATCATTTCCTCCTGTCAGCTGAAATATTCAACCATTGTACTCAGTCAAGTTCTGTTGTCAGGTCTCCTGCAACATATCCAGGTAATCCAACGTGTGATTCTCTGAAGTTTCATTGGTTTCATTGAATTTGATGTTGTATCGTTCGGATTAAACAGACAAGTCTGAACAAACTCAGGGCCATCACAAGGACGGCAGTATTGACAGTTGCAGAAGGTGACAAAAAACTGGAGAATCCACTTTTCTCTTTCTCATCATTTAATATGTTAAGGCTACTACATTTTAAATAACTGCTTGCTGAACCCGGGATGATCTAACAACAAGGATCTTTCCACCATGTTGGTGGCATGCACGGTTAGAAATACAGGGGAGCTAGAGGAGCTCGGCTCCTCTGAAAATACAAGCAGCTCCCCTAAAGACATTCAGCTGATACTTTAAGGGGGAGCCCTAAAAATTCTCCACTTTCAGGATAAATTTTTTATGTTTAATCATTTATTTGATTTAATTAATTAGATCCTCCAAACGACGCAGGTGATCCGTTCGGTTTCCTTTAGGACCGTGGACAGTAGCATTGTTCGTTTTATGCTGCTAGCGTCCAAAACAACCTGATCTGTTTCTATTTGTGGTTAAACTCTCAGTCGCTTTTCCGATTAAACAAGCAGCATGTCGTAGTAGCAAAAGGTTTTTTGGCAGTAACCATATTTTTGGCCGCGTTGCATGCATTAATATGCATGCACGTGCATGGGACTTGCAAAGTCGCAGTGCATGCATGAAAATACGGCTCCCCTGAGAGCCCCTATGTAACTCAAATCTTGGTGGCATGGGGTTTAAGTTCAGGGTGTCCGAAGTTGGAAGGATATTTTACCATTGCCAAGGTCTGTAGAAGCATGTTGGTTTCCCATAGTTAAACTATGCACTACGATTCTCAAAATGATGCTGACTTTAATTAGCAAGCAGAAATATGAGTAGAAAAATGTTCCTTACCTGATCCTGTAATAGTACAGCCCTCCAAGCACTGGAATAACCACTAGGATAAACATAATAACGATGACTGCAATACTTCCTGGAGAGGAGGTAAATAAAGAGGAGACAATTAGTAAGAAAATGTCATTCTAAAAAAATCAAAAATCAAGAGCCCACGCTGGGCATCATGACAGAACGAGAACTAAGACAATCTAGAACATTTTACGTGGGATGGCAAAGGAGGGACAAGAGGCCTAGACAGGGTGGCAATAATTGTGTTTACATGGAGCACTTTCGATCCGATCAAACGTTTGATGACGTGATGAGCTTCAGGAAAGATCAGTGACACTGAACACCCCCCTGTCGACCTGCCCCTGCATACAGTTTCCGAGACCTTTTGCATCACTATATAGTAAAAACTTTGCTCAAAACCCTGTTGGACACAGTCTGATGCTCGTCTTCTGCCCATCTGGTGGATACAAGAATGTACTTCAATAACTTTGACATATCACATGGTGGTAAATGGTAAATATAGATTTGTTTTACATTTTGTTAAAGGGCCAAATAAAGACGAACGATTAAAAAAAAATCCCCTTTTTTTATCGGATCAATACCAAAATTTGCAGTATCGCCCAGCCCGGCACAGATGTTTCGGGCAGAATGCTTCCTTTGCTTTATATTTCCCATCGAGTTATTTTGAGGGTCTGCGATGGACTGGCAACCTGATTGGATTAAACGTTACAGAAAATGGATGGATGGATGGTTATCTTGAGGCCCAGCTTCCCCTGTGAGTTTTTTGTGTTAAATATTAATTCCTCACTGTGACACACTAGTAGCTGTGTGCTGCATAAATTCATGGTTATGCAGTTCTGCCATGTGTGAGCGTTGTTATTAACCTCATTATTTCAAATGCAACTCTAGTGGAGCTAAACTGACCGGGGAACAAGCCAGGAGCAAAAACATACTACAAAGTGGTCAGTGATGAGGCTTTATTTATTCATCAAAAGGATTATATCCCTAAAATCTAAGGATCTGTCCCTAAAAGCTCTTTCTCTCCTCTCACGATCTGCATACCAAGGTCGACAGGATCTTCCAAAAATGGGCAGAACATTTTCCAGGAGAGCTGATTGGTCAGGAGGTGGTGCTTTTACACTCTTTGATCTCTTATCCAGAACATAACCAGCTCCGGAGCAGTTAGCTGTTCAGTGTAAGTTACCATGGTGATAAGTTCAGTAAGAAGTGAACGGCATTGTAGGATGAAAAACCCCGGGTTAACCCTGAAGTTACCTTCACAAGAGATAATCCAGTTTCATAGTACAGGCCTCGGGCGTATAGCTTGCTACGTTTACAGTCTTAGTTCCTATTTATCTGAGAGACATACGCAGGTAATTCGTCATAAAACAGAAGTGCTGGACAAATTAAATATTTAACATGGCAATCGGCCATGGGTTCTTTAAAGTCACATCTAAAATAAAATGATGTCAGTCATGACTGGTGGAGATACAGTAATGCTTGTAAAACGAATCGACAAACACTCGAACATTAAAACAACAAAGGTTTAGTCACATGCTGAAAAATTGAGCCATTATTAAACACAAGTCAGATTCAGACAGTAGCTCAACCCACAAAGTAGTGCCTCCATTCAGCTGATTGTACTTTTCTGGGCCGACTTTAATCTTTCCTCAGGTTAATCTCTTCACCGGTAAGGTTAAACACCCTGAATACTTTGCATCAGTGCACTATGAACTTAAGATAAGTTCTTCTTCCACCCGGTCTAACTGACCTTTGAGCTGTAAAATTTATTAGTAAACTCCTAACTGGATCAAAGTCGGGACGTATTGTTGTTGGTTTCTGAAGATATTTTGCCTTTTATCTGAGCAGAAATCAGCGGGACTTCTCAGCCAGAAAAAAAAGTCCTGTTTCATTTTATTTAAAACTGTAGGTTTACCCAGACCTGGATGACCAAACACAATCCATCCATCTAGTTTCTACACCTGGTTAATCCTATTAAAGCTATTCTAGCTGCTATCAGGCCAGAGGTAAACAGATAAAACATGTCTTATGACCAACACTGACCTGTAAAGGTTCTGAGTCATATTTATTACATTGCACCATCATGCTGGGAAGGATGCAGTAGTTCATGCATGATGGAAAGAGGGCAAAGTTATAATTTGATAAGCGAAGTGGCTACTTTCCTTTTTCACTTGTCCTTCTGGTAATTTTAAGATCGGACTACAAAGTAAACAAGGAAGTGTGAGTGGAAACTTTTTGTTCACATATTAACCACAAATTGAGCTTCTATTTATGAGGTCAGAGAGGAGGAGGAAGGGAAGGCATGACGCATGAATCCTGCATGCTTACATTTGACCTCCTGAACAAAAAAAAGTAGCGCCTCTGACCCTGACACAGGTTTTCCTGTCCACACACAATCAGCAAAGATGATCTGAATATCTTATCCTAGAAAGACATTTTCCTAAAAGTTTGTTTTCAGTGCCACAAAACGGCATTTTTACCTCCTATCCTCACAAAACCGGCTTGTTTTTGGCACCACCGTGCATCAGAAAACCTCTTTGTCTATTCCAGACATAGAGGAACATTATTTTTCTTCCTTTCAGACAAACATAACTTTTTTTGATCGTTGGCTGCTCTTCATTGGACATTACTGTCAATTTAAGCTCTCTGATTGGTCTAAAGTTTGATAGAAACTGCTTTCCTTATAACTTACAGGTCAAAACAGAGGTGTTTTAGCAACATAGTAGTGATAGTGATCTTTTTTGTTATAAAAATGTGATAAATAATGGTGTCATCGTGGATCATCATTGTGGATTTACCAAATATAGTCTCTGAATAAACACTACATGTTGTGGCTGGACTGTAAACCTCATGGTCGGGGTATAAATGCCTGGAAAACTTCCGTAGATCACCTAAAGGTTAAGCTATTCATCAAAATGTACACCACAGAGTTACACACTACTGTTCTTTGACAATATAAGCGATAGCGCTTGGGGCACCGGTGATCTAGTGGAGTTTAAATATTAAACTTGTAAAAGGTGTGTATTAGCCTACTATGTGTTTCTCAATACTTCCAGAATGCCTTGCATTGCCTACCTGAACTCAGAGCGTTGTTTATCTCGCCATCTCCCTCTGTGGTTTTGCCGGTGGTCGCTTGTACATTGGTGATCCCGGTTGAGCTGCTTGTATGTGAGGTCACGGTGATGATGCTATCAGTGGTAAAGCCAGTGTTAGTGACTGTGTTGGGGGTTTTGGTGGCATCAGCGGTGCCACTCGTCTGCACAGTGACGGTGCTGGGGATGCTGGAGGTGCTGCTGGATGCGGTGGTTGAAGCTGTTTCTCCTGTAGGCTGAGATTCGGGCCCTCCGGTAGAGTGGCCTGTGATATATGAGGATGATGTAGATGGAGAAGACGATGATGGAGTGATTGAGTTTGGGGTGCTTGCGCTAGTGCTGGCTAATGTGGAGGATTGTGTGACTGCAGACGTGAATGATGAGGTAATGTTGCTAGTTTGTGTGGTGGGATTATCAGTGGAAGATGTAGCTTCGGAGACCAGAGATGTGCTTGTGGAGGTGACTGGAGATGTGCTTATGGAGGTGACCGGAGATGTGCTCATGGAGGTGACCGGAGATGTGCTCATGGAGGTGACCGGAGATGTGTTCATGGAGGAGACCGGAGATGTGCTCATGGAGGAGACAGTCGTTGCCGGTTTCGTATCATTTAAAGAATGCACTGTTGACATTGTTGTTGAACATAACAGCAGACCTGTAATCAAATAAAAAATATACCTTTAACTTAACTTATCACTGAGAGAACCAAAGCTTTAGCTGCAGGGAAGCTTCACACCAAGTTAACTTCTATACTGATATCTTCTGAAGCAGGTTTATGAACTTCTAGGTGACTGGCTCAGGCTACAGGCCACATATTTCTATAGGGTTTGAATCTCTGATAGAAAGTAACTAGAAAGTACCTGTGAATATCCTCTCAGGTGCTTTGACATGACATCTTCGATGCTGTTTTCTTTTGACAGATACTGGTGGTTGTGCGAAAGTACAGGGAGTGAGTTTGAATAGATAGACTGTCCCTTTAGGATACCAAGGCCTGGGAAAACCAAACAGCTGAAGGCCTATTCATGCCCTACGCTAAAGACGGATACAATCTTTCATCAGTCTTTTGGATCCTTTACTTGCGTGATTTAGTCCATTTTCGGGGTCCTCCGTACCCTGACGGAGCGAACAGAGCAGTTCCACTGGAAACCGCGGGGGCAGCTGATGTACGACCAGCAAAAAGAATAAAGAAGAATCCGTAATGGCTGCACAGACCATCACTTCCTATTGCACTGCCTCCTTTTATGTCTCTTTTCTGAGAATTTAGATTATCCTGATCTCCTCCATCATCACCTTGTTTACAGTTATCTGAGTCTGATGTTGGAACTCAAGAGGTGAACTCTGCACAGCTGTCTGGTGGATGTATTGGCTGACGACTAGGGATGACATCAACTCACAATTCAATTCGATTCCGATTCTTGGGTTGACGATTCGATTCTGTATTGATTCTCAAACCGATCTCATTTCTCAGTCAATACTCTTTTAGTAACAAAGGGTGCCAAGATTAACGACGTTCCTCTATAAGGAATTATTTTATTAGATGAAAGAAAACAGGTTCTGTTCAAGAAAGAAAGGAGGTTACCACGCAATCTGTTGACAGAGGTGACATTTATTTTTGTTTTCTTTGCAAACTTTAGCATTTCTTTGTCACTTAGTGAGTCAAATACCTTTTAAGTCATGAAATAAGGATTCTTTGTTAAGATTCTGAATCGCTCCAAAATTTCAAACAAGAATCTCGATTCTGATGTGAATCGATTTACTTCTGCATCCCTTCTAACAACCATCTCAACATAAACATGGGGCCAGTGATGTTTACGTACCTAATTACATACATAAAGGGAGCATATGGGCCTTAACTTTGTGAGGCAGAAGGGATAAACAACAACAATGAAAAAGTGTGGGCAGATGACTAAAGTCATTACTGATATCATTGCCTTTAATTAGCAACGGTTTGCTATTTAACTTATCTGTATTGTTCTTTTATCCCTAAAGTCTGATGTGATATCAATTCAATGGATAACAATTGTGTTTGCTGATATCACAAATCCAGCCACGGCACAATATTAGTTTGATCAGTAAATATGACTCAACATCAGATGCTGGATGGTGAAATTCTCTACAACTGTCAATATTCTAATAAACAATATTCAAATAGGATTAATGATATTTAAAATTATTTCCTGAT
Organism: Atherinosoma microstoma; assembly: GCA_037177055.1. Taxonomy (NCBI): domain Eukaryota; kingdom Metazoa; phylum Chordata; class Actinopteri; order Atheriniformes; family Atherinidae; genus Atherinosoma; species Atherinosoma microstoma. The sequence continues at coordinate 23,588,994 of JBBBVU010000020.1, read as the reverse complement.
ATATTAGCAAGAAAAAAACAAAAAGCATCTTTTGCAAAATGAGGCATTTCAGATTGCAACAATCATGTAAACACAACAGGAAATCCTGGAGGGACTGATATCTAAATATAATAATACATTTTATTTGTAATGCACTTTATGTTGCATAGCAATCTCAAAGTGCTTCACAGTAGGAAATGTAGGGAGGGCAACGTATTGACAAACAACACGTTGTTAGTTTCCCCCCTCATGAGATTTGTCTACATAGAAAAAGCAGACTTATCTTTTAACATTGCAATATTTCTGGGTATTTCACCAGCTTGGACTTGAAAATTGAAGCATTTCTGATATATTTCAATTTCATTCCTGACTGAGAAGCTTACAGTTAACAGTTTCTATAGGAAGTGAAATTGTGCCATCAGTGTTTCGTGCACAGGAAGTCAGGGCAGAAGATCTGACATGATGTGTTTAGCACTACTCTGAATAGATGTATACGATTTGGTTGTTTATTACTCAGATGACTTAGAAGAATTTAATAAAATTAAGTCTTGTTTAACATATTTTCCGCGATGGAGGAGCTTCATGACAACCTTCAGATTTCCGTGCTGCCTTCCTCACATTGTGAGAAAAAGGAAAAAAAAAGATGTAACCATTGTTTTAAAAAGCAGAGGGAATGTTTAACGATCTTTCTCCCCTAATCAAACATTGAAGAACCTGTCGGATGTGTAACCTCCATCAGGAAAAAGCAGAGTTGTGAGTTTAACTTTCTGCAATTGAAAATTAACTTTTACCCTCGTTGAAACAGAAAAACCTGAATGTAAATGCTCAGGCATGACTCTGTTGTAAAAGAGCTGCTGTCGTATTGTACAAGACAGTTTTTAGTATTTTGTCTGCATTTCCTTCCCATCAATGATTTGAATCTCCTCCAGAAATAGTCACGTATAGGAATTATCTGAATTCTGAATAATCTGACATCGTCTCTGTATTCTGACTTGCAAAAGAAAAATGTATCCTGTGCTGAGTGGACGGTTTACTTACATGTTATCAGAGTTTGCAGACTGACTCTCATCATTGTTTCCCTTTAACTGTATTTCTTCACAAACCCCGGCGTAGCTGAGGAGCTCTGTGCTCTTTGTTCCCTGTAGACAGCTGTAGTGTGAGCGGCTCTGACTGTAGGTGACTGATTATATATCATAGGGAGCATGGGGGCGGGGCTACATGAGGACTGAGTCACAGTGAAATCCTCTGTCATGGCCAGAGCTTGTTTTAATTGATAATAAACTGAATTTGACAGGAAGTTGAGTAAGATGTGATAAAATGTATTTATAGTATTTTTTTATTTTTTTTTAAAGGAAGGATTTACTGTAATGTAAGAAGGTAAGAAACCTCTTTCCTTATCAGCAATAACATCAACTCACAGGTCTTAAAATGAGGTAAATACAAAGTCTGATGAACATCAACACATTATATGTTAATCTGTGTCCTGGTTTAGTTAACATGAAAATGAAGAAACAGAGTGTTAAAATATAGATAAATAAATAAATAGAAATGATAAAAAAAGGTAATAAGATTAAATATTAAAGAATTGTTGTGTGAATTTATCAGTGTATAGAAGGGTGACCTGTCCAGGGTGTCACGTGTGTCAGGACATGGATCAGCTCCAGTGTCCCTGTGATCCAATAAAACTATTTTTAATTTATTCAAGAACAAGTTACATTTAAGACTGGATTAAATTCTATTGCTGGTCTTCCTAAAACCATCAGAGCCATCGTCTGCACACACCTGCTCATTAAATCATCTTCCCCAGATAAAGTAAGTTCCCTCAAACTCAAGAACATTATTCTGTCACCTGAGACTCATATCCACCTGCTGAATGCATTCTTTTCACGTTTGGCTCTGAAATACTTCAGTAAACAAGAGTTCACGGTCAACGTGCAAGGTGTCCAGGTCCTGCGACTGCAAAACAAGCCCAGATGATCAGACCTCCACCACCGTGTCAGACAGCTGATATGGGGTGTTTGTGCTGATATTTTTTGTTTGGTTTTTGTCAAACATGGTGCTGCACTTTATGCCTAAATATCTCCATGAACTTTCACGTTTCCCATGCTCACAGAGGCCTGCAGAGTGTGTCATGTAGCCCAACTCATGGGTTTTTCCAAAGCTTCTCATCACACTTTCTGACTTCAGAGTGAATATGCTGGGATGTGCACTCCTGGGAGACTGGCAACTATCAACATTTTTTTCTACATGTGAATAATCTCACTGTAAAATAATGGACTCCAAATAGTTTGGAAATGACCGTATAACCCTTCCCAGAGATTGTAAAAATGCTTCTCTAAGATGATGTGTTTCTTCTTTAGAACTGTTAATAAAAACCTGAATGCTACAGACCAGCAAACTGGTATAATTTCTGTATTTATAAAGGCGCTCATACTGATGATGCATCTTATTATTAGCACCTGAGTACTAGGCTGTTTAATATGAAAGCAGTAAGGCTGTACTAATATTCACCCACTGCTTAAGCAGTTGCAGTTATTGAAATGTACCAGCAGATGGCAGCACATGCATTTCTAATGCGGCCTAGAGATTCAGCAGAGGCCGTCAGATATCGAAAAATAAAAATAAAAAACAGGCAACTTTGAATGCTTCCGTTACACGAATGATAAGAACTAATTAGCTGAAAAAAAGAATCAGTTTGACTGTAACAGTCAGGGTTTAACAGCAATTACTAAAGTTTCTGAACATGTCAGCAGATGAGATTCATTAGCTGAAAATCTAATGACACACTGAGCTGAGCTACGTCTGCTCACCAGTATGATCAATTTAATCAGTGACTAGCAATCATACTTGCAGCGGGATTGTTTTGGAGTTGCAGAAGTGTTGACGTACTAGCAGCACAGGTGCAACATAATAGGCTCGAAGCATTAGAAATGACTACTCGTCACTTTTTAAGTTGTTAAACATGTTTGCAGTTGAATGTTTGGCTAAAAAAACCCAACAAAATATAACCAGTTGAATAAACTACTTTCACATCAGTGTTTGAAAAAAACCTGCTCTTACACTCTTAGAAATAAGGGTTCCAAAAGGGTTCTCTGTGAAGGGCAGAGGTTGCGTTGGAAAATTCAATTTTCATTGAAAGGGTCCATCAAGGGTTCTCTGTAAGAATAAAGGTTCCTAAAGGAACCTCTTTAATGCAGAGAAGCCTTTTTGTGAGAAAAAGTTCTTCAAGGCCTGGTGAAAGTATGGGTGTTAGGAAATCATTCCCTTCAAATATTCATGTTTTAAAAGTATTTTAATGCATGTGTCTGGGATGCTCTCATCAACCCATTCTAGTGGTTCTACTAAAGTCTGAAATGTCCTGTCATAGTTTTGCAAAACAGTGTTCTAAGACTGGCTTTTTGATGACAGACAGCTGTGCTGACCAGTCAGCTGAAGAGTTAAACCATGGGGCTGACTTCTAGCCTGACGAGAGCCAATCAGCAGCCACCGTGTAGACAACACGGGAAGGCACAATGAAGCTCGCGTCCAGGGGGACAGAAGTTTAGGAGTTTACTTCGGCCAGTTAGCATCCAGTTTATCTCCTGATGCTTTCCAGGAGGTTGGTCATGTCAAGCACCATTCAGGAGAATGGTGCTTGACATGAGCTGGCTGCTCGGTTGGTCGTATGGATTACACCTTCTTAAGCAGAACAGGTGTAACATGTCAACAGAGATTATTCGCTCATGTTGTGATCACCTGCGTAGGAATTTGGTTTAGAAGTTGTGAGGACATCTGAAACCTCAGAGAATCAAGGTAAGTTAAATCTACTATCTTATTTTACCAAGCATGACTAGCAAAAGACTTTCATGGAAATGTAGATTATCTTAATATTAACATTTGTTTCTTTTATATATTGTCTTGCAAATTAGTTGTAGACTTCAGATAAAAGACAATGTGCTCCTAATAGTTTTTTTTGTCTTTTCTTTCTGTCACCAGAGCTGGAGATTATATTCATCCGCCTGACGAGGACATCCTGGGGTGCCTGGCTCGTCTGTCTGTAACATTGCTGATTCCACCGGCCTATGCTCATCTTTATTCCCCACAGGACCAGTATAACCTCTCCTCAGAGAGTACGCCCTCCTTATCTATCATTGTGTCAAGATTTTTGAATAAAGAAAGATTTGAATGAAGTTGAATGCTTTTTCAATCTCTACTATTTTGGATGGACACGATATACAATGTGAATGTTATTTGATAGTTCTGTCTGATATGTTGCATCAATTTTTTATAACCATTAAAAGATAAGAAAGTTATTGTTGAAATCCTCATAAAATGTCTGTGTGGGTTGTAGATAACCCCCCCCCCCCAGAATATCTATTAAAGAAATAGGTTTATCGATTTAAATCGATTCAAGTTTTATTAATCCAAGATTGATTCATAAAACTTGAAGATCGATTTTTTTTATGCGTCCTCTTTTCGGATGACGTGGCTCAACTCTTACTTACCGATACTCGGCGAGATCTTAGCAGACACAACTCACTTCCCTCCAAAATCAAATTAAATCTCCATCCTTCAGATGCCGCTATGATGGACATCCCAGTATCTCTATCAAATTTCACGATCAACTGCGATTTCTTGCAATAATATAACAGCTGCGGCCGATCGAACCGTAGGTTTCTGTGGCCAGAGCCGGTTACCTTGGCAACGCATCACAACAAGATATTAAATAGTCCGCTCAGCCGCTTCTTGTGAAAAATTTAAGTTTTTTAACAGTAAAAATCAACATTAACGTATTAATAATTGATTTAATATTTATTTCCTTCCTAAGAAATGAAATGAAATGAAATGAATGAAATGAAAAATACTTTATTTATCCCTTTGAGGGAAATTATTGTTGTAGCAGA
>JBBBVU010000020.1:23498425-23514931 GCA_037177055.1 Atherinosoma microstoma | reverse complement strand
GTGTGTGTGTGTGTGTGTGTGTGTGTGTGTGTGTGTGTGTGTGTGTGTGTGTGTGTGTGAATGGGTAAATGTGACATGTAGTGTCTCTCTCAAATATTGTTGTCTATTGACTCAAGTTGCTTTGTATTTATATTCTGTGTCAACATTGTGGACAAAAGCTGAGTTGCTAAGTTTGTGGCTGTAGCCTACGTTGTTGGCTTTTGGGCCTACCAGGCCTCTGACAAACGGACCTGTCACCATCTTCATCTTCAACTTTCAACGACTCCCGGTACATCCTGGTAAGATAAATCATGTCTCCAAAAAATGTTCAAACATCACCCTGTGAGGAGGATCTGGTTTGAGGGTTTGAGATCTGGCATACAATCACATGATGTCAGTTAATTAACAGTATTATAAAGGACAACACATATTGTTTTTCATTCAACACAGTTAACCAAGACACTGTGGAGAAGATGCTGCTCTCGCTGTCAGATAACACATCCCCTGGTATAGATCATTTGGATGGAAAAGTGTTTAAAGGAGCTGCTGGGCTACTTTCTAAGCCAATATGCCATATTTTTTTAACAGATGCATACTTCGTGGGATCAGTCCAGAGCCATGGAAGGTGTCTAAAATTATACCCTTATCTAAAGATAGTAAGACAGGCTTTACTGGTTCTAATTGTAGACCTACTAGTATTCTCCCTGTGCTTAGTAAAATGCTTGAGATAAACATTTGATTAAAAATAATTAATTATTTCAATGCAAATTAATTATTTATAAATGCCCAGCATGCATTTCAAACAGGACACTCTACCAGCACAGCATTAGTGCATATGACTGATAAATGACAACAAGGAACTATAGGCGCTGTGCTCCTGAATTTTGCTGTTGCTTTTGATGTAATTGATTATAGCATTCTCATAACAAAGTTCAAATATTATGGTTTTTCTCCCTCATCTCTGGCTTGGATTAAGAGTTACCTCTTTGGAAGAACACAGCAAGTATTTTTTAATGGTAGTTTTTCTGCCAGTGGGAATATGTCTTGCAGAGAAGGAATGCTCTTGCTAATGCCACTATACTTAACCTGTATGTAGATGGGGTACCAGTTGAGCAGGCGACTAAGGCCAAACTACTGGGTGTTAAATTACATGATTTATTGTCTTGGTCTGATCAAAATCATCATATTGTTTTGAAGATGGGAATGGGCTTTGCAATTTCCAGGAAATGCTCTGCATATGTTCCACCTTCTGTTTATGTTCCACCTTCTGTTATGCATGATGTTGTTCGGTCTCTTGTCTTGTCACATTTGGAGTATTGCCCTGCTATTTGGTCAAGTGCTGCTGTAAAACATCTTTAAAAAACTTCAAAATACACAGAATAGAGCAGCCCGATTAGTCCTCCATTGTCCTTTCCATGCCAATGTCATTGATATGCGTAAACAATTATCATGGTTAACTGTTGAAGACAAATTAAAATATTGTCTTTTGATGATTATGGATAATGTTATATGGTACGGTACACCACTTTTTTAGTGAACAGGTGGAATGTTTAGGTTTTGGCCATGGACATAACACTCGACAAGAGAGCACAGGTCATTTGGTAGTTCCTAAACCACAAAAAAAAATAAGATGATGAGAACTGTCCATTATAGAACATCTTTGGCTTGGAATGCACTCCCATCTAATGTGAGAAACACCAGCAGTAAATGATCTTTTAAAAAGTTACTTAAACACAAATTAACTAGTTCTACATGAATTAATAGATGTAATGTAACTATATCTAATTTCATCATTTGATTTTTCTAATGTTCTGAATTTGTAACGAATGGATCTATATGTAGAGTGACTTATTATAATTTGCTTGCCTTGTGTTTTCTGTTTTATTACCGTATATGGTGTAATTTTAAACTTTGTATGTTTTGTTGTTGATTAGTTATTTTGAGGACCTAAGGAAGACTAGCGACTTCTTTGAAGCTGATGGGGATCCTAATAAAAAATAAACAATAAAGCGCTTTGAGTGTTCAACATGACTAGAACAGCACTACACAAATACAATCCATTTAGCATACACATACAAGTTGCACCTGGGCCCTGCGATAGACTGGCAACCTGTCCAGGGTATACCCTGCCTCTGTGATAGGCTCCAGCTTCCGCGCTACCCCTGAATAGTCCGGAAAATATGGTAACAGGATGTTTCTATAGAAGCAGAATCAGAGGGGTTTTTCAGGTTGCTGATAATTAGCAGTTGACCAGTTCCAGACATTTCCCCCTCCACAAAAGCAGGGATTTCCTCCAAGGCTGCTCGGCTCTTTCTTCGGAATAGATTCATTTTCTTGAAGATTTTTTTCAGAATCCTGATACTAATGATGATGTGGTGCTGATGTGCCAAAAGATTAAGTTTCTCCTGCGATACCTATGCTAAAGTATAACTTCACGAAATGCTCCACGGTCCTCATTTTTTGCTTCATTCTACTAAAATGATAACTTATTCTCATTATATTACAATTTTATTCTTGTAAAACAACAAATTTTTTTCTTGTAATATTACAATGTTTTTATTTTTAAAATGACATAGTTTTTCTCATAAAATTATGACTTTTCCTCATATTATTATAACTTTATTCGCGTATTATTACACCTTTTTTATGTAATATTACAAATCTATCTCTTAATATTACAACTTTATTCTGGAATTCTGTGAAAAAAATGTTTTCCTTAATGTGGCCGTAATACTACGTTGTGCAAAATAAAGTAAAATTTTAATATGAAATAAATTGATAAAAATAGATAAATAAAGATTACTAATAAATAAAAGATATAGAAATAAATACATAAGAAATAAAAGTGAAAAAAGATGATCAACTAAATGAACAAAAAGTTGTGCCTTTCAATTGTCATGACAAATATAATTTTTTTTCTTTTCCGTTTCCTTTTTCATATTTGACTGAACCCATGAAACGACTGCACTATATTAGATTAGGTTAGATTACTTTCATTGCCCCTGAAAGGAAATTTGGCTGGGATGACAGTGCTACACAAAGCTGTATCACAATCAGCCTCATTCATCCTAATATGCCACAAAAATCACAAGAGACACCGATCACAACCCCGAATTAGAAACCTTTCTGATGCAGATGTGAACTGAATTCTATTACATTTATTCAGGTGTTTTTGTTTGCCTCTGAAGACGTAACAGCACAGATCACACTCCACTTTGCAGACTCCAGAGCCTCACTGTTGTCAGGGCAACCACCAAAGTGGGAACTTGCATGCAAAGCACTGCAGATTCTTGCACATGTAGATGGATACAACACCACAATGAAACAGATAGGGGCTCCTGACACACCAACACACACACACTTACTCTTCTCAAACGTTGTTAGCCGTCTGGTGGATTATATTAGCCACCTGTTGCTGCCCTGGATTTTGACTGCGCCTTTCAATAAAATGACTTCTAATATAAAGCATGGAGTCGTGTCACCTGGGCCAGTGAAAAGAAATGAGCAATAAGGAGATTAATTCAAAAGATCAATCTCACGCTCTGCTGCTGTTTTCTTTCTTTAAAAAAAAGGAGCTCCTTTGCAATCAAAAGTGTTTGATCAAACTTGAGTTATTAGTGATGCATTAAGTGATAATCATTGTTCCAACAACACACAAACACAACATCCATTTGAATAACTCAACCCAGATCAGTCTGATGTGTTCAAGCTCCAAACTCTGTTGGTAACCATCCACAAATTAAACATTAATACCGTACATACATGGCAGGGTCTATTTGTGGGAGGATGATAGATGGATTAATTGTAGCTAGTGTGCTTCAGACAGCTCTTCCTGGTGGTGCAGAGCGATGCACTCCAGCTGAAGTCTTATTAATCCTGCTGGGTGAGTGCACAGCCCACTCTGCTGGTGTCCCGGTGGGACTAATTTACTACTGCGTCATTTACAAGCCCCCCCCCCGCCCTTCTCCCAGGGCACCACAGCAGCCGACTCTAACCAGCTTATATCCAAAGTGCCATGCCCTCCTCTGTTGGGTCGGTCAGATCAATGATTGATTGGCAGATTGATTGATTGTAATTTATGTGTTTGCCAGCTGTGTTTCAGGTCCACTGTCTACAATGGCTGACAGCTCATTTGTTAACATTACAGTCTGTGTCAGGTAAAGTTACTTTGCATGGTAAGTGAACAGCAGCTGCCAGTTTATATCATTTAGCAGCTGGAACGTTTGTGGTTTAGGCCCCCCCCCCCCCCAGTGTCAGTGGGCTACAACCTCTCTGCAGAATGTCGATCTAAGATCAGGTGGAAGTTAAAATATTTCGGTGGCACAATAACACAAGTAGCTGCAACACAACACAATAAACCACAACACAACACACAACCGAGCACTCAGAAAATGACTTTGAGAGCGGAGCCACCCGCGAACGCCCTCGCACGCGCATGCTGAGATCCCAAGCGCCCACAGCAGGGTCAGTTGCGCATCGTGAGCTGCTCTCGCACACAAAATAAACCGTCTCATGCATGTGAGGGTTTTTTTGTGAATGGAGGTTGATGAATTCATACGCAATGGTAGTTTAATCTGTGCGCGAGTTGGTTTATTTTGCTCTCCCGGGTTTTGACATAAAGATAGCACGATAAATTAGCCGCAACACAGCACAATTAGCCACAATGAAAGTGAGTGGTTGTAGCTTATTGTGTTGTGTTGTGGCTAATTGTATTGCTTTGACACTTAGATATTGTTGAAATCATGTGAAATGCAAATATAGGTAATAACTCTGTTCCATCTGCTGTGTGGCAGGACGTAGGAGGGGCCAGGCAGGGATTGAACCCACAACCTCCTGGATGAGAGTCATGCGCGCTAACCAGTCAGCCAGAGGGATCAATCGGAGGCATAGTGACAGGACCCTCAGTCTCACAGTTGTGAAAAAGGTTTTATCAGTTCTACATTCAGACATGTCAGGACAGTCTGACATACCAGTACATGAAGGTACCAGGTCATAAAAAGAAGATGAACTAGAAAATGAAATAGAACAGATTACATATCACTGCTCATCTTGTTGAACAAGACTTGTATGATATGTAGCTCTCAAGTGTATCTCAGCTCCCCTAAAGTGAAAGATACAAGGTCATTTTCAACACAAATAGATGTGCAGTCTTCCAAAAAAAGCTAATAACTCACAGTCCGTGGAGCTTACACTACATTTGATCAAAAGCTGATTAGCTGAATGTGAACTTGAGGACCTAAGACCTGCCTCCAGCAGACAACAACCACTTTCATAACAAACAGGTTCAGGTAAATTTGTATTGCAGTGCAAAGACATCTTGTCACGGTTCACAAGGTTCTTGTTGCATTTTCACTTCATGTTCTCTCATCACGTCATTCATGCCTAGAGTCTGTTCACCAGTCAGCCAAATTCACCCTCACCTGGGCTTTGCCTAATTGTTTCCCTGTCTCACCTGTAAACTCTCTCCAGTCTCTGCCTTTTGCCAGATTATCGACAGCCTTGTGCCAGTAGATGGCCACCACTCAGATGGCTTGTTTGTTCCAAGTTGTCAACCAAGTTCAAGTCGCATGATTGCTCTCTCCTTGGCTTGCCTTGCTCATGACGGACCTATTCAGCTTTCCTGTTATCTGGACATCGACCCATGCTCTGATTAGGGATGATGAAACCCAAGACTCATGAAACATCGAGTCAAATTTGACACAACTGCCAGAAATCGACTCACTGTGTCGAAACATTTGACAGCTCTGTTGGCCGTGTGATGCATCAGAGGGAAAGCGTTGACAGGATTTCCCCACTACACATCTGTCTCCCCTGTTTGTCTTTAAGTGTTCAATAAAGGACACATTTTAAACTTTGTGTTGATATCTTCATAGAAATGATGAAAGGGGACTGTTATGTAACGATGGTTTATGTGACATAAGATTACGTGTAATGTAAAGTACTCCAATCTATGACAGTATCACTTTAAGCTACATCTGTAGCCTATTTCTAAACCGGAACGTATGAGTGAAGGGGTGCTTGTGCAACAGGAATAGTGATTGTGTTACTGATTTCATACAGTTGTATTAAAATCAATTCTGAGACAAATGCTTGTGCAACTTTGTGAAGTGAAATTTATATTTAAGAAAAGTATTTTTTTCAATAATATCAGGTTTCAATCGGCTCCTCTTCTGGCAAACTACCTCTCCAGCTTTGGAGAAGACCTGCTTGCAAGGCAAAGATGTGGCTGGCACGTGCAAATACTGCCGAGCCAGCCTATGTAGGTTTGGGTACACCATTTAGCGTGTTGCCCCGTATTTGAGCGGATTTCCTTTGGAGACGTAGGATTCGGCCAGATATCGCTGCACCTCCACCGGGGCATCTGCCGTTGCACCGAGTGCTCTGGGTTGCACCTAAAACAGTAATTAAGCAACAATACGCTTATTTCATGAGGAAGTAATCGAGACGGTAATTAGAGGCTAATACAAACCAACTCTGCTGTCGAGAAGGTCCCAGAGGTTGTCCTGGTCCTCCGCTGCAGATCCAGACGCTTCTGATGCTGACTGATGAAGTAGAAACAATTTAATCACAGTGTAACGTCCGCTTGTCGCACAGCTGAAACAAGGAAATCTAGAGTAACTGTGATGTTGACGGCGATGCGTTGTCCATCCTCACGCTTCTGGCACATTCTGCGGTTCGCCTGGCACCAGCGTCTTGTGCAGATGTATTTCCAAACGCAATAGTTTTGAATCGGGGATCCGGTATAGTTGCCAGGACACAAATATTTTCCACGTGGCACCTTTTGTGTGAAACGTGCTGCAACACTCTTTACATCAATCAGTAATATATATATTAAACAACTATATTTATATTTGTATGTGAAGGTGTGTGTTCTGTCTATGTCTGACTGTATGTCAGTAACTCACTATCTCTGATTCTTGACCACCGGTTCTCGCCTATTCTCTTAAGTATCCTGACATCTGCCTTCCTGTGTTTTGACCATTGCATGTGTTTTGACCACGTGTCTGGATTTTGGATTGGTGCTTTGACTGTAGAGCTTTTCAGTGCAAAATTCAAGCTGTTTTTCTGGTTTACTCCTCCTGCTTTTCATCACTGTCAGCTGTCATTGTCGGCATCTATCACGCCACTGGGGGAACCCTCTACAGCCAGAGGCTGGGTGCTGAAAGGAACTCTCAGTTTCAACATCTCCTTCGAAACGTGATCAGGCTATCACCCCAGAGTCCTTTGCTAACCACCATTCTCACTCTGACTCCTGCTCAATAAATCTATTCCTTTTAAACACTTACGCCTATGCTGTTGCTGAATTTCTGGGTCCTCAGTGTATACCTGTTACACATCTATCACCATTCACTTTATCAAGTCCATCTTGCTAGTACCGAGATTGAGCTCCTTTCACTTTTAGAAATGCCTCAGTTCTTGGTGGCATAGATCCAACAAGGTGTTGGAAACATTCCCCAGAGATGTTGCTCTATATTGACATGATAGCATCACACAGTTGCTGCACATCCATGATGAGAATCTATTGTTCCAAACGTGTCCATAAGGACCCAAAGGTAGGTTGACAAGAGAAGGGTTGATTTATTTCTCCAGAACAAAGGCACTGATTAGGCAGAATAAAGAAATACATAAAATACTAACAGGAAACAGAACTCAGAATTGAACTGACAGAGAAACAACGGCAAGGAACAGAGAGGTAGCCGTGACATGGATGATGAAACAATGACAACAATCTTGCATAGAGCAAAAAAGGGGAAAATATGCACTGTGGCGTAACAGAACAATGAACTGGTGAAGCAAATGAAACCAGATGTGTAAAGAACAGAAGTAAACAGAAGATAACCAAGACCACAAACTAAAGAACAGACTTCAATAGAACTCCAGCAAGAACCAAAACCCTTAAACCCTGACAGAAGGTGCTCCATTGGATTGAGATGTGGTGGCTGTGGAGGAACATTGGAGTACAGTGAACTCATCGTCATGTTGGAGATGATCTGAGCTTTGTGACATGGTGCATTATCCTGCTGGAAATAGCCATCAGAAGATGCTCCACTGTGCTCATAATAATAATAATAATACATTTTATTTGTAAGCCCCTTTCAGGGCTCTCAAGGACACTTTACAACATAAAAAAAAAACAAGTATACAAGGATAGAATTAAAACAACAATTAAATTTTTTTTAAATAAATAAATGAATGAATGGAAGGGTATGTTTGCAGTGAGATGATTACAATGAGTATGCAGTTTTGAACAGAAGAGTTTTGAGTCTGGATTTGAAGATGGGGAGACTGTCAAGGTTGCGAATGTCTGGTGGAAGAGAGTTCCAGAGTTGGGGAACAGAGCGGCTGAAGGCTCTGCTCCCAATGGTGCTGAGGCAGGCAGGGGGCACAGTGAGGTGGATGGAGGAGGAGGATCTAAGGGAACGGGAAGGGGTGGCGATGTGGAGAATGTCAGAGAGATATGGGAGGGTGAGGTTATGGATGGCCTTGAAGGTATAAAGAAGTATTTTAAACTGGATACAGTGGGAGCCAGTGGAGTTGCTGTAGGATGGGTGTGATATGATAATATGAGGGTGTTTTTGTGATGATTCGAGACAAGTTGAAGCTTATGGAGGGATTATTGAGGAAGGCCAAAGAGGAGGGAGTTGCAATAGTCGATACGGGAGGTAACAAGACTGTGAACAAGGATAGCAGCAGTATGGGGGGTGAGGGAGGGGTGGAGTCGATTTATGTTTCGTAGGTGGAAATATGCAGACCGGGCAATGTTATTGATATGGGACTGAAAAGACAATGTATTGTTGAGGATGACACCCAGACTGTTAACCTGAGGGGAAGGAGAGACTGTGGAGCTGTCCATGGTCAAGGAGAAACTGTCAGCTTTGAATAGTAGGGATTTAGTTCCAACGAGTAGAAATTCTGTTTTATCACTGTTTAGTTTCAAGAAGTTTGAGGTGAACCAAGTCTTTATTTCAGATAGACAGGACGTGAGGGAGGAAGGTGGGAGTTCAGAGTTGGGTTTGCAGGAGAGGTAGAGCTGGGTGTCATCCGCGAAGCAGTGATAATGAATGTTAAATTTGCGGACTGTGAGGTAAGAGTAAAACCAGTCAAAGGAAGGGATGGACATGGTCAGCAACAATACTCAGGTAGGCTGTGCTAGTTAAACCATGCCATGTTGGTACTGAGGGGCCAAGAAAATATCTCCCACACCATTAGCAGCCAAAAGCGTTGATACAAGGCAGGATGGATCCATGCTTTCATGATGTTTCCACTTAATTCTGACACACCAGTAACACACCAGTTTATACAATACACTGGCCTTATTTACCTTATAAAGGCTGAAATACCGTAGACATAACTGTTTAAAAAATAGAAAAATTGGACAATGGTGTTTTTTTTCAACTGATCAAAACCCCCAGGGGTGTTTAAAGTCGGTCCTTGAGGGGCGCTGTCCTGCATATTTTGGATGTTTCCTGCGGTAGCACCTGAATCAGATTGATGGGTCAAAATGTTTGGATTTCATGGAATCATGGTTCAATTTATTGTAATTTACTCAGGAATAGTAACAGATGCTACATTTTTGACACTGGGAATATATTGTCTGAGGTCTCTAGATGTCCTTAGACACCAAGACCATGAATATGAACCTAATCATTGTCGAGCAACTCTTTATTTATGTTGTGTTTTAAGATTTTTTTCTGGAAATATTTTAGTATGCAGGACATTTTAGCACTGCAAAACTAAACTAATTCAAGCTTAAAGGAATTTCTGAGCTTACATAGATAGATTGGTTTAAACTTCAAGATAAGTCCATTCAATAAAAACCAAATTTTTGAAATTGTTCTAATTAAACCAATTTCCTCCACATTTAAAGAAAAATGTGAAACAATTATAAAACTCCTGGCATATAAAATTGGCCATCCACGATCTAATATAACTTAGATACCAATGACATAAAAAAACCAAAAGATTATTACTTTTTTCCCAAAAGAAAATTGCCCACTTTCCTCTCCCACAGCCACTTAAAAAAAGGGTTGCAATGGAAACCTGAAATTGATATTATATACACGGAGAACATGAAAAACATTCATGTTCATTAATGCTTGATTATCCCTTATTTAGTCAAATTCTCTTTAAAGAATCCTGTTACAAATGGCTTTCCTTCTCACTTTACAACCCATAGCACACATGCAGTAATGCGTGCACAGATTGAATTAGATAGCTTTTAGTGGCTGCACAGACATCAATACAGAGAAGACTAAAGAAGCATGCCATGCAAAGGTCTGGCTTTTCACTTGAGCATGAAGAAAGCAACAAATATCTATAAATAAAGATCCATTTACAAACTGGAATTGATTAGAAATAATGTGGTTGGGAAAACATGGTTCAATGTTTAGAGAACATTTAGCTCTTTAGAGCCAAGACACAGACTTTGCCATAAAAAATGGACCCGTGACAGAAACAATGAGCATTTCTGCAGTACTTATGCTGTTTTCTTTTTTTATTTAACCTTTATTTAACCAGGAAAGTTAATTGAGAACCAGCTCAATTCTACAAAAATGACCCGGGGCCTTACATTAAAAATTAACAACTTATATTGTGGAGAAGAGAGAGTACTTAGTTAGTCATTAACTGTGATTCAAAGTGATAAAGTTCATCCTGTTTATGTGTTTTAGTCGTTCAAGATATAAAAAACCAACTTTAAATACTTCACTTAAAGGTCCAATATGACAGTATTCTGTTTTTCCTTTAAATATGGAACAAAAACTATATGAAAACCACCAAAATGTCAAGATTCCTTCTCCAGAGTATTCATTTTATTTCTGTCTGGGCAATTTGAGATTTAATATGATACAAAACCCCACATTTTTTCACTTTTAAGTAATTCAGTGCAAATAGTTTTACACTGGAAATTATATAACTAAATGTTTATATTTTACACACATTTTCTTGCCTCCATTTTCAACTCATTCATTTTCATGATCTGCATTGTGTTTTTTCACTTCTGCATCTCTTTACAGGCAACATGGGTTAACTGGGAGGAGGTTGGTGGTGGCTCTTCCACTCTCATATGAGAATCTGGGCTTCACCTCCATCATCTGAGCATTTAAACATTGGTTGTTTGGCTCATTACTGAATAACAAAACATCTCTATTAAATGCTGACCAAGTGTCCAAACGTGTGTGAAAAAAAGAAGTTTCATTCTACAGGCACTATTAGTAGAGACTAAACTAAACTAAAAACCTTGTTGTTTTTTATCATCTCAAAAAAGGAATTTGTTAATTATTTTATTAAAAAGGGGAGGTGTTTAGATTAAAAATGAATTCTTAAAGTAGGTAACAGGGTTGATAATAATCAGTCTTCTGGCTAAAATGAATACTCTGACCTTTGGGAAAACACTGGTTTCCTCAACCAGACTGATCATGTTGTCATATTTGAAAATGAAAAACTCAGGCCATAACCAGCACAGATAAATTAATCCTGTCCAGTTTTCCCAAAAGCTGATCATTATCAAACTATCATACTAAATTATAAATTATCATACTATCAAACCTGCAACTCAGTGCCCTATTTTTGTCCTGACAAAATCTTGAAGGATATCATGTTGTGTCCTGGCAAAAGAAGCATGGCCCACCAGCAAGTCATGAGTTACACAAAGAATACACAATGTGTCTAGCATTAACCTCTAGACCAATGGTTCCCAACCTGGGCTCCCTAATTAGCCCCTATTAAAAAGAATAGATAAATAAATGACACCACCTGTTGATAATGACCCAAACTTTGGTTTCATCATAGGACAGATTGCATCATTTGTAGCGAGAAGCTAGCTAATGAGAGCAAAAAGCCAACCATGGTTTCAGCACAGGGCGGGTGATGGAGGGTCCACGGCTTTTTGGTACTGGGATGAAGGAGCTCTTCAAGGAAAGAGGTTGGGAACCACTAGTCCAGATGTAAACATGCATGTTTACAGTAAATGTGAATGTAAATGTGTGAATAATAATAATGATGATGATGATGATAATGATGATGATGATACATTTTATCTAAAGTGCCTTTCAAGAAACCCAAGGTCACATTACAATTGATTTCAACAAATCAAAGTAAATAGATACAAAAACAAAAGTAGAACAAAGCAGCCTAAACGCAATACAAAATAAAGGAGTGAAATAGAACTGTTAAAAAGTAGAAATACAGCAGACAGACAGATGAACTGAAGAAGGGTTAAAGGTTGTAGGCAAGAGATTAAAAGAGAGGGAGGGAGCCCTGGTCCCCATGGTAACGAGGGGAGGGGATAGTGAGATGGAGAGAGGAAGAGGATCTGAGGGAACGAGAGGGGGACGGCAGTGTGGACCAGAGCGGACAGGTATGGAGGAGAGAGATGATGAATGGCCTTTAAAGTAAAAAGAAGGATTTTGAAAAGGATTTGGGGATTTATGGGGAGCCAGTGAAGCTGTTGTGGGACAGGGAGGATGGGGGCAACAGAATTCAGGACCAGTTCATGTTTATGGAGTGATTTTTTAGGTAGACTGAAAAGATAAGGTATAGAGGATGACACCCAGACTCTTACCCTGAGGGGAGGGGGGAACTGAGGAGTTGCCAATGGAGTGAGAAGCTGTTAGTTTTGGAAAGAGTTGAAGGAATGCTGATGAGAATGAACTCGGTTTTATTGCTATTTAGTTGGAGGAAGTTGGAGGAAAACCAAGACTTTAAGTTGTCTAAACAACTGGAGAGAGAAGGAGGTGGGAAGGAGGAGGTTTGCCGGAGATGTAGAGCTATAAAGGAAAGTAAATCCAATCTTTTCAAGGATTTTACACTGAACTTAAGAAAAGAAAATGGTCCTCATCAGGCATTAAAATGTTTTAAAAAAACATACAAAAACTCACACCAACATATGACTCATCACAAGGTTTTTATTTAAAGGGATGCAGTGTGACTTTTGGCCACTAGGGACGCTAATCCTGTAATTTCCCTCAGGCTAAACAACACTAGCCATGTTTACATGGAGACTTTTACCTCATTCTGTTTGAAATCATCCCGATTTAAGATTTCAGGACAGAACTAATCTATTCCATCTGGTGTGTACATGGACTAACATTTAAGCAGAACGGTTCTGTCTGACATGTGCAGAAAGATGTTTACATCACGTGATTTATAAAGCTGTTGAGGTCTACAAACTGATCGTCACAGTTGTGGTTTTTGTGCGGTATTTTCAAGCAGCAGCTTGATACTCATGCGCTCCTACTGCAAACAACAAAGAGGAAAAGGCGTGTTTGAATTAAAAACAAACTTTCTGCCGCTTTTTGTTTGTTCGCCGCCATCTTCCAAAGTGAGGAAACGTCACTTGTTGCGCGTTGACGTCTAGTCAGAGAATGCGCTGTAACAACGCAACATGACAACATTCTTATTCAACGTTTACATGATACCACGATCGCTTTGGGAAGAGGAATCTTCTATTCTTTGACACTTTATTCAGTATGAGGATTATACTGTATGGATCATTTTCCTTTCGATAGAGCTTTCAAACCGATTGCAATCAGTATATTTGGCTCCATATAAATGTAGTTACTGTCGCAAAAGTAAAGTCTTTCTCTTTATGGCACCATTTTCACCTTCTTACTTTGTTCAGCCAGGACAAACTTTAGATCAAAGAGAAGGAAAAAGTAGCACAAAGCCTCTGTGTTTATAGAGGAGGAGCTGTAAAGCAAAGCGCTCCAGGTCACATGATCCCATGAGAGATGGATCCGCTCTTGCAAAGTTAAAATGTCTGCTTTCTGAAGAGGGCAGCCCCCTCTGAGTGCCGACATGCATCAAGCACTGTATATTGACCCCAGAAATCATCCATCATTACTCACATTAGGCTGATATTTGGGTCAAAAACTACACGGTATCCCTTTAAAAACTCACCCCAACTGCGATGGACTGGCGACCTGTCCAGGGTGTACCCCGCCTCTCGTCTGATGATTGCTGGGATAGGCTCCAGCCCACCCGCCACCCTGAATTGGATTAAGCGGTAAAGAAAATGGATGGATGGATCAACTCACACCAAATGCAGAATAAGTCTGTAGAAACCGAAGTATATCCCATGATTCAGTACCTTTTTTAAACCACTTTTTACCAGGAATAACTGGAATAATTTTTCTGTATGACATCATCTGTCTTGAACATTGTTAATAATAACAAGAACAAACAACAACACAGAAAACAGGTAAAAACAAGACAAGTAAATATATGGATACATTGTGGGAGGGAGTTCTAGAGACCGGGGGCGACGACATAAAAGGCCCTATGCTCCCAGGTTTGGTGGACCTTGGGAAGATCAGGAGGTTGGCATCAGCGGAGCGGAGGCTACAGGAAGGGGTGTAGGGATGAAACAGGTCTTTTAGGTAACAGGGGGTCTGGTTATGGAGGACTATGGGTGAGAAGGAGGATTTTGAATTATGTCCGGTATGGAATATGGAACCAGTGAAGGCTTTGGAGAACAGGGATGTTGTGGTCTCAGGAACTGGTGTGGGTGAGGAGGCGGGTGGCAGAGTTTTAAATGTACTGAAGACTTGAGGAGGTTGGTGATAGTGCCATAAAGAAAGCTATTACAGTAATCTATGCAGGATGTGATGACGGCGTGAATGAGCAGGCTGCAGGTACATAGAGAGAGAGGGCAGAGGCGGGGGATTTTTTTTTTAGATGATGGAAAGCTGTGGAGAAACTCAGGCCCACTTTTCTTTACAACACTGATTAAATTATGGTTAGCAGACAATTCTTCATGCACAGTCCTCTCAAGGTCCCACCGCATATTAACTGGACTGAGGTCTTCACTTTGACTGGGACGTTGCCATACAGGGATTCCTTTTTTTTTAAAACTCGTCTTGTCCAGCAGAATGATGGTCTGGCTGCTTTGTTGTGCTGAGCAAATCTGCCTTGATAATCTGAAATCTTTTTTTTTTTAATTTAATTTAATTTTTTTTATTCTTATTTTATTTGTTTGTTTATTTTGAATAATTGTTTGTTACTGAATTTACATAACATTGCTTGAACTGACCAGAGGGGACAGAAAAAGGATAGAAAGAGAACTGAAAAGAAAGGGAGAATAGACGGAAAAACAAGGAGACAAAGACACAACAGATAGAAAACAGACTCCAGACAACCTGCTCCGCCCGTACAGGGATTATTGTCCTGGAAGATTGGCCCCTATCTTAAATGTTTTACTTTCATGAATCATTTTTCACTTTGAGGAAGGATGGGCTCTGTGGATGTTATGGTTTGGTGTACAATCCACAAACACATTTAAAGCTTTATCATCAAGAAGCAGCCATACATGAACATGATCAAAACAAAGGGGAAAACTTTCTGGTCAGACTAATCACAATATGAAATTCTGTTTTAACATAATGGATGCTGTGTCCATTGAACTAAAGAAGTGAGGGACAGCCCAGCTTGTAATCAGTAATCCCTGGTGGTATATGGGTGCATTAGTGCCAAAAGAAACAGCAACTTGCACATTTGGAAAGCTATCATCACTGCTGAGAGGTTTCAGAGCAACATATGTTCCCATCTAGGTCACGTCTTTGTCAGAGAAGTCATTAATGTTACATATCTCGTGTCTGAAAGGGGCTTAATGCATTGCCCATTTATTCATTAATACTGGGAAGTATGTGACTATTTTCAGACTTCATATTCTTTCAGAAATTAAAGAAACTTAACAATTGGGGAAGCTTTCTTTCATGATAATTTACTGGTTCACGAAGAAATGTTTCTTTTTAGTTATTTAACTATTTAATAACCAATGTTGGGTAACATTACTTTTAAAAGTAACTAATTAGATGACAAGATAATTGCCATTAAAAGTTATCAGTTACATGACTGTGTTACTGTGAAAAGTTGTTGGAGTGTTTTTGCTTTCGGCTTTGGTTATAAAGTATAACAGGAATGCCAGATGGAAGTGTCGCCTTATTGGTTATGTTGACAAATAAACATAAAATCATGCTTTTAGGGTTTAGTTCATACAGCTTAATAAGTTCTAGGGAAGTATTTGATGAAAAGAGGGCAACTATGCAGTTATTGATAGCCCTCTTTTACGACATAACCAACAACATGCTTAGTAGCTTGCCTCAGAGCGCTGGCTTTAGCTTAGCAGACTGCTAGCTGTCGTACATGGTCTCACTCTTCAGCCTGTTCCTACATCATCTGGCAGCCTTCAGCTAAAAGGGTTGGTGGTTAAAAAAGCTGATAGAAGATGACACAAAGATCTCCCAGTCAGTCCTGTAATGTTTGTTTTTCAATTAAGTTTTGTGTGAACTGTGATATACAATAAATATTCAGCGCTGGAGGTGTCATCGTAGGTCCACAGAAGAGACAAAAAGCACCTTTTTTCTCTTTTTTTCAAATTTCATTCACTTTGGCTTGTTTTGTATTACTCTAATTTGATCAGTTCTGTATTACCGACAGCGAGTACAGTGACCTCATCATCATGTTGGAGATGATCTGAGCTTTGTGACATGGTGCATTATCCTGCTGGAAGTAGCCATCAGAAGATGC
>JBBBVU010000020.1:23485017-23498325 GCA_037177055.1 Atherinosoma microstoma | reverse complement strand
TGTGCGTACCAGGAGATTCATGGACACGTATTTAAGGATTTGTCTACGTAGGAGCCCTTTTGAACATGAAAGTATGAAATCTGTGAGGTTTATGGTAAGAAATTTGTGTGTAGAATTTTTATGTTTGTGCTTTTTTGTAATGTGTGCATGTTAATTTATTTTTTGATGCGTAATTTCTAGATATTTATGTGTGCATTTGATCACACATTTGCAAGTACTCCAAGTTACGCACAGAACTGTTTATATGGTTATATGGTACATGTTACACATACAAGTACCCAAAGTTACACACAAATTAGTTTATACAGTTTACAAACCATGTGTTACGCACACACAATCATATTGAGTCTATTTTCTCTCCATACCTTTCTTCCTCATTCTGATGCTCAGATTGAACTTCATGAAGTTGCTGTTTATAGTAACAAGCAATTGAACAAGTGGACTTCATAAGTGGTTGGTGAGTGTACAGCAAAATACCCAAGCACGTACCCTCAGGTATTCCATGCAAAAGAAATCGACATGTTAAAGACGCAGTCCAAGTTTAATTAAATTCAACGTCATTTATTGGGAAAGAATCACAATCTAGTTACAGTCAGTTAAAACAGATTCTTTTCACAATGCTCCCATCATCGGACACAGTTTTACAGGTTGCCATGGTCGCAAATGCATTTTTTCTCATGTTCTTCCAGCCATCCATTGTCTCTTCTTTCAATGCAGGACGTAATAGGGGCTGATGTTTTATAGGTTTGGTAGCATTATGTCATTAAAAGGGGAGTCCTTGAAACTTGTTTTAATGTCTCAAAGGAAAAAAAGGTGTCGACTTGTTTACACCATCATAACATCCACGCAACAGTTGCAGCCAAATTTCTTCTTCATCCAAGAGAAGAATCGTTTGATGCCATTTTTCCTTTTCTTCTTCTTCTTGTCTGTCTCGTCTTTGCTTACTTCAGACCATTTCTCACCACAGGGAAAACAAGCGCACTTGTTTTCCATCTGGGCATTATTGGTGTCTGAAGAAGAACCAGAACTGGCAGCATGGCAGAGACTAGACAAATGAATGCACATTAAAGTTAGCATATTAGTTTTATTCAAGGATCAAATCCTTCTCTGCTGATTGAGGCAAAAACTCCACTAAAAGAAAAGAAAAATGAATCCTACCTTGTACGAGAGTCCCCATCCGACGGATCTTTTATGTGGTTTACAGGCTGAACCTCGATGATAAGTCTTGACAGCTGTTTTGAGCTGTTCAGACACATACAATGATTCACATCAATGATTCACGTGTACAGTTTTATTCTGTCAGTGGATGTGCTTGTTGATGAATGATGAATTAACTTACTTTTCTTCAAAATGGCTCATGTTGGCCTGGCTGGGGCTGGGTTTAGGTTCATCGCTGCAAAAAGAGAAATTCATTCCACTTTATCAAACAAACTAACCCTGTAGCCTATACAACGTCCACATGAGGCATCACCTGTTGTCCCCATAACCTGAAGAAAGCAGTCATATATTTACCAGGTTTTGGGTTGGGAGCTACTGTTGAGGTATCTTTGTGTGATGAAAGGATGGTTCAGAATACCGCCCGGGGTGATCCTATCCTTTGGATCCCACTCCAGCATAGCCTTCAACAGGTCAATGCATTCCCTCCTCTCATCCACCTCCATTGAGTTGTCCATCTCCAGACGCATCTGGTGAAGGAAACATATGGAAGATTAAATATTAGTCATCGGAATAACTCATGTTTTGACTTGATTGGAGTACATGCAACTTTTCTTAACTACGTACCTTTTTCATTTCGTCCAGAGAGCGAAACGTGTATTTCTTGTTGCGCTTGGAGTAAAAAGCGGCATACTTGTCAGGTCCCTAAACAAGTATTTATTAAATTGAATATTTGGGTTACGTTGTAGCAGTAACAGTAAAAAGGTGAAGAAGTAGCAGCAATAAGAGATGGGTTTTGTACCTTCAGCTGCCATGAATCCTTATCTGTTTTCTGAAAATAGATCTCTGATTTCTCCCCAGTATTCAGTAGATGTGCTGGAGGTATACCTAGCAGGTCAATCATGTGTGGGATCTGCCAAGAAAGCACAGTGTTATATTAGATATGAAGTCTTCTTCTGGTCAAAAATTATCCCAGTAAGAAGCTTCATAAATTAATTTAGTTGAAAAAAATATTTTAAGAAGATAACTTGGCTTGTTTAGCTTGTTTTTCAATCTATGTAGTCTTAAATCAGTTGCAAGCCCTGTGGTTACAGAATGCAGGACTAAGGGTCATCCGATGTCTTCTCTGCAAAGGTCAGTGGTAGCTTGATGCGCACCTTTCACCGTTATGCTGAAGTACTTCCTTTAGTTAGTCGGTTTGTGATTACGTGTTTCTGGATTTTTGTAGCATCCTGCTGAATTTGTGCGGTAAACTGCAACTGCAACATGACCGCATACTCTACGCTGGAGTGCAAGAGCACATTTCACCCGCGTCAGCTACGCTGGCCCTATCGTACGCAGACACTGCATGAGTTTAAATCCAGTTTAAGGCTGAAAATATATTTCCTGTTTAACCTCATGTTCAGGGGTTGTTACAAGAGGATTCCACTAGGGGGCGCATTAGAGAACTCAGACCAGTTAGAGTTAACAAATTAGTAGGGTGTAAATCATAGGTGTCAAACTCTGGCCCGCGGGCCAAGTTTGGCCCCCAATGTAATTATTTTTGGCCCGCAAGGCAATACTAAATGACTACTAGAGCTGGCCCTCCAGTCTTATACAGCACATGTATCGCTAATACTCCAAATCCCAGAATGCTCTGCTGGTGTTTTGGCATGTCAATCAGGACAGGACAGGAATCATAACGTCTCACAGGAGACGTCTAACTGATGAAGACCTTCGCTCAATCCTGAGGACTTCCTCAGGTCAGAGCCTGAGCCCAGATATTAATGAGCTAGCATCCTAGAAGAGACGCAGGTGTCTGGCTCAGATACATCAGAGTAGATCAGTGTGGAGCAAACTGAGCTATTATTAACATTTTGCTACTCCAAGACATGGGCTTGAATGGTTGCACATTCATTGAAGGATACTATTATTAGTTAATTGGTTTATTATTATTTTATTTTTAAATTTTTCATTAGCCTGGGGGAAACGGTTACTGTAGAAATTCAAATCAGAGGCTGCAAAAAAACAGCCATACAATTTTAATTTAAATTATATTAAAGATATGAATGCCATTAATACGTTTTCTTTATTAGAAATGAGATTTTTCATGTGTGCAATATTCAGTTATATGTTGTACACTATTTAGCTTTGCGTGTTCCATATTCAATGTTTAAGCTAAACTTGTTTGAGTCTGTATGAAGAGGTTCATTGTTTTATCTGTAAGAAAAATTTTTTTTAAACAAATATCAATGTTGGCTCGCAAATTTTTCCAAGTCTTACATTTTGGCCCACCGTGTATTTGAGTTTGACCCCCCCTGGTGTAAATAAAACTATCATCATGATATTTGGTTAATTTGACGTTTGATTCGCTGTGAGCACAATTAGCAGGATTCATTCATTGGAAATGTCAAACGGTAATGGGGTTGAAAGACTTGTGGAGTCACTTAAAAGTATTTACAGTATAATGTAGCTCCGGTCATTGTAATGGCTGCTGAATTTATGGTGTTTCAGGGACAGTGGAAAAAACGAGCCCGCTGTTTTTTTCCGGTGGAGGGAAGAGGGCGTCCCATTGTATTTATACCCTACCCTCCCAATTAACATGCCCTCCATGGCTGAGATTGAGAGGGAGTGACTCGGTAGTGAAGGGATAATGTGTAGGGGCGGTTTGGGATTGAGCCTGTGCCTTATCTTTGAAACTTTGCATCATTTTTACTGCTTTCGAACCTTGTGACCTTACTTCCTGTCAAATTGGTAGCGACTCTGCCTCTATTGGTTGCTCGCATAGCGTTCATTTCTTCAAGGAAGCTTAAAATACGCGAGGCAACAATGATTATGCACACAAGTACATAAAAGCAAGTATATTTTCAATCAAACTAGGCTGATATAAACTACTCACCACGTGCTTGTATAAATTTCCTGGAAAGAGCTTAACACCAAATATCATGATGCCCATTGCGCAGCCCAAAGACCAGATGTCGATGGCTCCTGAAACTGGAAGCCCAAATATAACTTCTGGAGCTCTGGATATGGGGAGGGAATAATGTAATCTTTTAAATAATGATCAGAAAAGTACAACTAAAAGTCAGTGTTGAACTAAGCATGACTTTATTGTAATATAATTAGTATTTCTTACGCTATTGAAGGTGCCTGGTGAACAGTTTTCAGCCGAGCTTGCCATCTGAAGATAGCCAAGCCAAAGTCAATGAGTTTGACCGTGAAAGGCTGTCTCACACGATCCACCAGCATGATGTTATCTATCTTCACATCAGTGTGGATTACATTCACTGACTCCAGGGCATTAAAAGCCACTGCCATCTGATAATAACATTAACGTCAGTTAGCCTTTCGTCACATACACGTTGTAGAAAAGCTGCTTAAACCACAATTAAAATACGATTTTATTACCACTAGAGAAGATAAGGGTACAAATCTGATTTTCACCTGTTCAATGACAGTCCGGATGTTCTCTAGCCGCATTGGCTTATTTAAATTTACAATGTAATCCTGCAGGCTAACGTCCAACATCTCGAACGTAAGGCAAAGTCGCCAATTCGTGAAGATTTCTCCCTCGTACCTAATGATGTTGTGGCTATCCATGTTTTGTGCCATGAGGGTCCTCATTATAAAAGCCTGCAGAGATGTGACAAGTTTGATGGGTTAGATTAACTAATCATCATTAATTAAATAGACGACATCAGTACCATCGCCTTAAATTATTTTTGTAGTTGGATAATTTACAGATAAATCAAAATCCACATTGTCTCACCTCCCATTGCTGAGAACGCCAACATTGTTTATTGACCTTTACAGCCACAATCTTTCCAGTTTTCTGTTTGACACACTTGATCACTGTCCCATACGAGCCTTCTCCCAGGATTTTCAGGAACTTGTATGATTTTGGGATAGGGAAGCGGTCCTCAGGGCTCCAAGTGGATAACGAACTTGAACTGGACATGTTGCTTTTCGTCTAAAAAGCAGAAAAAGTTGTGAATTAATATCCTCTAAAAACACTTCAATTAATATAATTCTTTTGAAAGATGAGTTTAGAAATAAACTCTAGTGAAAGTTAGTCAATCAAACTAACCGCAGGGATGTTTAAGGCTTTAGAAGTGTACATTTTGAAAAAAAAAAGATTAAATAACTAAAAGTAAATGAGAAGAAAATAAATCAAATTAAATACTTGAAAAGGTTAGCCTTAAAGGTTGTAGTTTCAGTTAGCTAGCAAAGTATGAATTAAGTACCTTTATATCTAGTTACAGCTTTTGGACCAGAAACAAGATAAATAGCAACACAAAGTCTAAAATATATCAGCAGAGGCAGAACAGAATTACTTACTTTACAAAAAGTTTGGTCCTTTGGATTTGGTTTAACGATGTCTGACACTTGACTTGGTTTCGCTTGTCTTCTGTGCAGATTAACTCAGTGAAATGAGCTGATTCTGGGTTTAGATAAGACCTGCATTCTAGAAGTTTTCTATGAAGTCACAAACAATTAATTCCATCCAGAGTTCTGGATGGAATTAATGGAAAAACCAATCATTTGAATATAAACAAATGCAGTAAAGCAGGTTTTATACAAACGTTTATTTTATGCCAAACAAGATTATGAAAGAAGCTACTGGACCTGGACATGGGCTGCAGTTTGTCAGCTGCACATGCACAAACATCTGTGTGCTCTTTGTATGTGTGATGTTACCAACATACTGAGGGTTTTGTCAGCCTGTGTGAGATAATTTTCTACCACTAGTAAAAAACTCATGTTCATTAACTGCTTCTGCAGGAGCCATGTTTTCTTTTTGAGTTTCCCTTCGACCACTAGGGATTATGTTACATTTTTGGGCTCCTCCTGTGCTGGATGGTGGCTGGGGTTATTTAAGGTCACGCATCTTTCCACACAGGTGTTGTTAATGAGAGATGCAAACAGTTTTCTACTGCATTTAACTTGCTTGCTTTGATTTGACTTTTATATTGCTTTGATGGACTATATGGATTATTTTGGAATATATTGTGCTTTTTTCCACGGAAAGAAAAGGAAATGAACAATCAAACAGCAACAAATAGAAGCTGATTTTACACTGGAGGAACAAGTCATCATTGAAGCGAAGGGAGTACAAGTAGAACAGAATCAAACTCATTACAACCAGTAGCGCGTTGTGGTTATTGGTCACTACAACTTCACTATGTATGTTGGGTACAGGCCCAGGGTAAAAAGTCCTCCTACTGAAACAATGATATACTGTATGTGATTTGTTAAATACCCTTAAATCGTAAGTCCATCCTTTAAAGGAGCTATACCTGATTCTGCACAGTTTTGAACCATGAGTTGGTATGAACCGTAAGCCCCCCCCCCCCCCAACTGTCTCATCTATTCTATTCTATTTAGCAAACGCTTTTATTCAAAGGGACTTACATCTAAGTACACCAGGGATGCCAACACTGGGGGCAAGGAGGGTTAAGTGTATTGCCCGAGGACACGACAATTGTCTGGGAACAGGATTTGAACCGCCAACCTTCGGGTCACCTGAGCCAGCTTCCACCAACTAAAAAGGCCTGGACTCGTACGTTTGCACAATCAGTGAGTTATTTCTTTTACCACATTAGATGTTGCATAAAAAGCATTTTGCTTAACGAGATTAACATGAATTATACTTTATTGATCCCCGAGGGGAAATTGCATGATATCAGGTAGCCTATAGTTCCGTTTAAAGTACCACCCGTATAAACAGTATGAGGGGGGGAAATGCCATTCAAAACAGCTTTTGTACATCTTTTTTCTACATTTTTCATTTCCTCGATGGGTTTTAACAAAAGCACTATTCTGATATAATTAAAAAAGGATCAGGGTTTAAGCTCAAATACATTCTTTTACACTGGGACTGTTACTTTCATGGCCACCGTTTGTTAAATGATGTGAACACAACATGGTGAGTAGTGATATTTCTGGCTGGGTTTAGGCTCTACCAGATGTTGGTTAGGGTTGAAATGATAAACTATTTGGTTAGGATTAGAAATGGACCATGATTAGGGCTAAAATAATTTTATTTCACAATGCAGGTTCATCATCCTGGAAGCCATTTTTGTCCTGCGTACATTTACTCTCACAACCACTAGACGTGTATTCTATGAACATATATATTTGTGGCACAAATGTCACATGGCCATATTTTGGGGAGGACAGTCTCTAAAATGAAATGCAAAAGAGACATGTATTGAAAGGAAATTACCTGAAAAGGACAAAATGACATCAAAGATATGCAAAATGGTTAAAGTGAGACATAAAATGACCCAAATGACGCATGAAAAGCGTGCCAAACAGTCCAAATAATCTCAGATAAGCTGCAGTAGAGAAAGAACACCTGCAGAAGGTATCAAACAGCAAGACACCAAACAACAAGCCCCTGTTTGATGTCCCACTTAAAATGACTGACTGTGAAACCAAACAAAGTGATGGCACTGACACCTGCTGCAGGTTCAGGGGGTCAGGACAGCAGGGTGAAAGATTCATGAAAGGACAGGCAGAGAAGAGTAACTAGACTGTGAAAGAACAAAGAATAGATGTGAACTTCCCCATCAAACCATCATTTCTGTTTTTTATATGGCTTTTGCATATTTTGTTTTCCCCCCTTTGCATCAGTTTTATTCAAATTAGAAATGAAGGAACTAAAACAAGTCCAGGGGAAACCTTAATGAACATGTACACAAGCTCAGTTACAACTTCATTAGTGGTTGGAGGGGCCTTGGTCGGCAGACTGAAATATCACGACCGTACACCAGAGGCTTCATTTGTTTGCTCGTAGCTTCAGGAGAGACACTCGTGCATGACCATGAAACCATGTTTCTCATGATGATCCATCAACAAAAGTTTAATTCTCAGAAACTCGAGTTAAGATCTCAAAATGAAAATCTAATGACAATAAATCAAAGAAATTCAAAAGGAAGTCCAACAAAAAGAACTAATGGATCATTAATAATAGATTAATATGATAAAAACAGATCTTCTGTGTATGATTTGTTGGGTGAAGATGATGTTTTAGATAAAGAGAAGCACATTTACTGTAGAGGCTATATTGTGCATCTGAGCCGGGTTATGTTAGAGCCTTGCTCAACAGCTGCAACAAGAGAGGGAGGCAGGCACGAGGAAGTGTTCAACAAAATATCATTTATTAACAAAATCATGAAACGTGAACAGGTCGGTATAAGTAATGCACATGAGTGGATTAAAAATAGTGTAGCGCACAAAACATACTGAGCCTGTCAATACAGGGGTGATGTTCCTGGAGACACACTGACTGCAGGTGGGTGGAGGTCTTAACTGGGCCCAGGTGTTGCTCATGCCACTGATTAGCTCTCAGCACCTGAAAAACAACCTCAGAACACAAGTGGTGGTGTGGCCGTCACATCTAAACCCACTTACTTGATATTTTATAGCTAATGGAATATGATAGACCAGTGGTTCCCAACCTTTTTTCCCCAGGTTGGGAACCACTGTGATAAATAATATCAGACACAAGGGAAGTAATGTCATTTTTCTGAACAGCGACCACTGTCAGAGGGGTCTTTCCTAGTGGCGTAAATTTTGTCGGTGCAACCGATGCAACTGCACCAGGGCCCAGACAACATCGGGGCAGGGGTGGATCTACAGCGGGGCAAGGAGGGGCAACTGCCTCCCCACTGGAGAACCTTGCCCCTCCTTGTCCCTTGCCGGCAGCTGTAGTTTCAAGATGGCAGACGGTCATGGCGCTTCACCACCAGTGTATGAACAAATCTAAAATTTATCATAATTAAGGGTCTTTAGATTAAAAAACAAAATGTTTGTTGTTTGTTCTATGAAGTAAGACTGGCTTATAATTCTTATAATTCTTATGGCTCTTTTTATGTCATTTAAAAATAGGAACAGTGAGTTTTATATGCATTACCGCATATCTCCACACAATGAGACGTATAAGGAAGCAACAAACAGCAATAAAGTGTGAATAATGTATTTTTTTAATTTAAAAGTCAGAATCTGCTCATTCCATGAGGGCGGGACTTAGCCGTAGTTTCAGTGGCCACAGGTTCATGTTTTTATGATTGAAAAGCTGGTGGCGGGTCGGTAACACTGAACCCATATGGTGACAATAGCATTTCTCTCAAGAGGTTGTGCCAGTGTTTTTCTAAGAGAGACTGGGGGGGGAAAAATCATCATGAAATACACAATAATCAAAGATTTCACCACTAAGTCAATGGCATATAAAGTTTAACAGCATTTGTATTGTAGAAGAAACAAACACCTTTTCATTACCCACTCTTGAGCTCATCACATCACTTTTCAACACACATGTACCCCCTTTACCACCATCTCCCGCTGCTTAGCAGCATTAAACACCACTAAGGAAAATATTATAAAATAATAAATTATCTCTTTATGACTGCTCTTTATTTATTTATATTGTTTCGAATTGATTTTATGTTTTATTCACCATTTTTTATGGTTTTATTAACTACTCTTCATTAAATTTATTGTATTATATCTATTACTTTGCTTCGTGTGGTTGAGTTTTAGTGGTGTGATTGACACACTCTGTAGTTGCTGCAGGGCATAGACCCCCATCTATCCAACAAAGGAATCATGTTCAGTAAAAGTCATAAAACATCCTGGTCAGGCCGTCAAATATACAATAGATTAACATATAGTTTTCTTCTGTGGTTGCCATGGTGACATGTTTTAGAACGGTCACATTAACAGCTCAGGAAATGGTGCACATCCAAAAATGACTCTTTGGGTACCGTCACTTAAAAATACAACAATTCAAGATCCTGACAAGCATCAGTGATGATTTGGATATGAGGTCAGCTAGAAAAACAGTTACATTTTTCTCAAATTTTTAAGTAGGCCTAATTCTCCCAAAAGAAAAGCACTCTTTAGGTTGAACTAGTAAGTTATTTTTATTATGTAATGCTTTATTCTCCATATTTGTTGATTAGTATGTTTACTTCCAAGAACGTTTTACTGTAACTTCACCTGGAGACTAGAATCTTCCGATGTACAGCGCCAAATAACAACAAAGTCATCTTAAGGCACTTGTAAAGATACGGTCCAATTCAGTGTCATTCATTGTAGCCCAATTATGATCCATGATAGTCCAACCCTTACAGAAAAACCACATGTGCCCACGTGTGTTCCACATAAACATACACATGTGCAAACATGTTGTTTTGGAACATTTTCATGCGGCTACCACATAGTTTACACGTGATTCACAAGAAATATCAACAGAGACTTCAGTAAGGTTAAGTCTATGCCATGGTATCGTCTGAGCCCACACTGGGTTTGGAAACTTTTATTTTAGCAAACAAAATAATACAAAAAATGAAAAGAGGAACAAAAAGAAGAAGAAAATGTTGCAAAGGTGTGGCTTTTAAAAGCTGTTTCTATTTCTGCAAGGGAACAATAAACTCCAAGCTCGCGCCCATTTGCTGCAGTAAATATTGAATTTAT
This sequence comes from Atherinosoma microstoma, assembly GCA_037177055.1. Classification (NCBI taxonomy): domain Eukaryota; kingdom Metazoa; phylum Chordata; class Actinopteri; order Atheriniformes; family Atherinidae; genus Atherinosoma; species Atherinosoma microstoma. The sequence continues at coordinate 23,487,711 of JBBBVU010000020.1, read as the reverse complement.
TCAATTTCCATAATCATGAAATCAGCTGTACAAGAGTTCAACTTAAAATGAGATGCTTTCTTTTTTGCAGCTTTCCTCCAACCGTGTTTACAACAATTTGCAAGAAAAAATCCATCAAAGAAAGAGAAGCTCTGCTCCATCTTTGGGGGTCCTGCAAGGTTGTGAAAAGCCGGAACGTAATTCCTCTGACAGCACGATGCCACCAGCAACCCTGAAGGGGGAACATGGCTGAACAGCTCAAGAGCGTACAGATGAAATTGAATCCAAACTCTCTTCCTCCTCGAATGTGCCGGCTGATTTACAGCCAAGTGCACTCAGCGGTGGTCTCTGTGGAGTCATATACCAACCTGGAGAATACACAAGCGTTCAGAATGACACCATCAAGAAGTGCTTAAGTGGTTTAAGTCCTGCACGTTTTTCAAATGACCCCATGAAGTTTGATTTCTTTGAGAGATAAGCTTAATATTCTAGTCTGTACTTTTATTTTCAAGGTTCTGTGGAGTCAAACTTTTCTTCTGATCTATGATTGGAAATGTTTTACAGGATACGACTAAGGACCAGTCGGCTGATTAAAGGCTTGTCTTTTAATCCTGAGTGTAATATGAGCATCTTTATGTTCTTTATTTCCTGTAAAAATTCACCAAAATTTACATTTGTGGACTCTTTAGATTTAGTTTGTTCTTAAAATATTTTTACTATGAGACAATTTAGATTTTGTTGTTTGTGTTTTACACAAAGTAAAGCTTCATAAAACTTTACATTACGGTATTATGTCAAGATAAAAGATTTTCTCCAGGAAATGTCTGAATTATTTTCAAAAACTATGATGAAACTGAGCAGGTAAATGTCACTTTTCTGACCGATTGTGACATTTACCGGTTAAAGTAGATGCTAATTTTATTTCTTATCTCACCTTGACCATCTCATTATGGTGAGAAAACAAAAATCATCATCTTCTAATAACCAGTTATGGTGGGTAGTTATTATTAGAAAACTAAAAGCTAATGTTTAAAGAAAACAAGAAAATTAAACTTCTTACCTGTTGTCCCCTTGATGGACACCGTGTTGCTGGTTGCCTTGGTTACATCTAATCATAAATGTGGAAAGATCAAAAATGAAAGCTTGACTCGAATTAATGGGTGTACAACAGTTTGGAATAAAGTTTGGTGGTGAGACATCAAGACGAACATGATGGATGATGGGAATCCTCTAGTCTGGATACTGGAGGTGGACTTCTGATGAGGCTCTCACGTGGGTGTTGGGGAGGAGTTGGGATGCAGTCTGGAAGGAGAAGGACCAGTGGAGGAAGGTTTTTAAGGGAAAGGAGTGATGGTTCTGGTGAGACAGGAAACAGGGAGACTGTGATGTTATAGTTAACGTGGAAGGTATGAGGATGTGGCTTTGTAACAAAGGAAAACCTTAACAGGAAAAAGAAAGAACAAGATGGATCAGACTTCCTCTGTTGAACTTTCGCCACAATTCCCTCACATTATGACGAAACTTTGTCAATTCATTATTGGCTTATGACAATACCAAGTTCAAAAATTCTTCCAACATAATTATAGTTTGAATATTCCTGCATACATATATCCCATGGGCATATTTTAGCAGCTTTAATATTAGGCAAGAGTCAGCAATCACCTTGAGCTCCAGGCTGTCCAGGGTCTCCTAACCTTCCATAAAATGTCTAATCAACTTACTGCACAGATGTTGTTTCTCAAAAACATAAAACTAAAAATGAATGAAAATGTTTATATGATGAACAGAAGATGATATTGGACCCGTCATATTCACACTCCACGATAGCAAAGAGTGTTGCTCTAGAGTGCAAAGAGGACTTGTTCAAGATTATGACCATTTGGAAGAAAAAAAAGCATCAAGATGAATTCAGTTTTATAAGCTGTAACTATATTGTGCAAATGAATGATGGTGAAAGAAATGAGCAGATCCAATAAAGAAGAAAAACCTGCTAGTGTGCCTTTGTTACTGCCAAGTAAAGAGTAGCTACTCAACTAAGTGGAAACGAGTTGCATAAATGAAAAAACCTTTCAGCCCACTTTAGATGCATAAAAGGTTTGCCGAACACGTCACTAACATGAATACCTGTCACAGTCTGTCACAGAAACCACAAATATCCTCAGCTCTAGGTCAAACGGACCAAGGAATCTTTACTTTTGAGGCAAACGGCTGGAAAGATGTTTCTAAGAAGATTAGATGCATCAGGGAACCGTCTGTAACATCTTAACCTTACATTTGACTACAAAACAGGTTGTTTGGGTCTGAAGAAGTATAGACTACTGCAAGGGATACAAGCAAAAATAAGAAACATTTATTAGAGAAATAAGGATTTAAAACTAAAGAAAATTAGAGAAAGTAGTCGGACCCATGGTTGTGTTTGCCTTGTGTGACAAAATATCTAAATAGGCCCCTGCACTTTGGATCGGACCTGAGTGTAACATACCGATGCACCCAACATCCTTTATGATCATTCTGGCTGTACAGCTCAGAATTTACTTTGTTCCCACATCATTGGCTTACAAGGAGTCCCATGAAGAAGTTTTTAAAACCAACATGATCCAAAGAAATCACAACAAAACCTTGATTAGTCCTTACAACACGTCCAACCTTGAAGCAGATGGGCTACAGCAGCAGAAGACCACACCGGGTGCCTCTCCTGTCAGCTAAGAACAGGAA
>JBBBVU010000020.1:23425247-23437555 GCA_037177055.1 Atherinosoma microstoma | reverse complement strand
TATCTATCTATCTATCTATCTATCTATCTATCTATCTATCTATCTATCTATCTATCTATCTATCTATCTATCTAACATAACAAAATGTCAAGAGTTGACACATGGACATATTTCTCTTTTCAGCAAAAAACTGCATAAAAATAACTGTTTATGCATATTAAAAATCACAAGCCTGATTCTACCCCCTCCATGAGGACAGTGCGCAGGAGATGAAAAAAATTAAATAAAAGGAAGTTATAAAGTAAAAACAAAGATCGATAATAATAAATCTAAAACCTAAAGAATAAGTATAAAAATGGACATAAAGGATTTCATTTAAAAAATGTTCTTGGGTAAAACAAAATAATAAAAACAGAATAGATAATGCTGCATAAATCTGTGTGTCAATGAAATGCCTTGTATTACTGAATAGAAGCATACACAATATGAAAAGCATTGGTCCAGAAACGGATCCCTGAGGAACTCCATGACTTACTCTGGTGTGTGAGGAAGACTTCTGCCTGTATGAGCTGCAGCCAAGTCTTCAACCTTTCAAGCAAACTAACAGTTCATACAAAGTGCTAACTCTGACCAGGCTTTGGTGATGGTTTTCCACAGAGGCAGTGGATGGTTACTGGAGCTGCTGGGGTCCATGGACTAGCTGTGGAGTCACCATGAGGAGACATCGGACTAGGCGGTGTGACAACCCTGCCCCACTCAAAGGCGGCCAAGCCTGCAAAGGCCCAGAAAAACAGGAGGAAACTTGCCATGTCTCTCTTTTTGAAAAGTAAGATGTTCAGCTATTACCGATGTCTGTTCATTTACTTAAAATATCTGGTCAACATTGCATTCGTCGCTCTGGTTCGTGTGTCTCATGCAGACAAGATTCCTGCGACAGTGATGATGACTTCTATGTGGGTTGGAAGGACGAGCTGCCTCCTGGTGTGAAGGGCTGTCTGAGGCCAAAGAGGCCTCCCAACAGTTTCCTCAGGGTAAAATTATATGAAGCCAATGAAAAATGTATTGCTTGCAGTATATGGAGGCTCATTACAGCCAATATATGTATAGAAAGTCTTGGTCTACCTCATTTCTTCATAAACTGCCAAGAAAATGTGGTTCTTTACTAAGTTTTCTCTTACATGTTGAAACAACCTATCCATCCATTGAAATAGGCGTGATTCATAGTGTTAAATGGTTTAAAAAACACAGTAGGATTGGTACAATCTGGACTAACAGTGGGTGGAAAAGCAGCTAATATCCAAAGAAAAACTTTGGCAGACCTTCAGAAAACCTGTAAAACTGCAGACCATTTTGATGGATTACAAGAAAGTTTGGCTCTTTAGAAGCAAACTTGAAAATGTAATATTAATTTCCGGGATGTTTTCTTGTGTTTAAACATTTCTACCAGAAAGCAAAACAGTACTACAGTTTTGGTGAGGATGAGGAGTTCCAGTGCTTCACTGGATTTGAAAATGACGGTTTTCAGTACATCGACTGTAAGCCTGACGGAACTTGGAAAGAACCGCAAGGAACATGCACCAGTAAGTGTATTTTCCCACCACACCAGTGTTTAATCAGCATTCTCATTGTTTTAATTCACAACAGCACTGGAAACTGAAAAGATTTCCATTTACCGCTCTACTTGTGAAACCCTTAAATTGGACTTTTCTATCCCCTGTAGGGAGGTTCTGCGCTCCTCTAGAAATCCCTAAAGAAATGACACTGTTCCCCACCAAAGACCTTTACAGAGTGGGTGAGACAGTGGGTTTGAACTGTAAGGAGTTCGGTCTGATGCCGCTGCCACGAGGCTTCTACCGGTGCACCGATAGTCTCACCTGGGACCCTCCCATACCTGCTGACCTACGCTGCACTGATGGTATGATATAGCAGGAGAGAAACAACTCAAATGTATTCAACATATTCATTAAAGATGCTTATTTTAGGGCTGTCAAACGATTAAAATGTTTAATTTGAGTAATCACAGTAAAGCCGTGGATTAATCGTGCTTGCAGTCTGCTGTACGCTAGATGTTACACCTGAAATCAAAGACAACTGCGTTTTTATTGATTGTTCCATCTTGGTCTTTTTTTATTGTCAACTTTCCCGTCTATCAGCCATTACATAGGCGCAACAACATCTTCTTGTTTTCTTGGTAAGGAGTGAGGACCAGAAGTCAGATGTGATGACTGAGTGGCGGTCGCCGTTTAATCATCCTGCACATGCGTTAATGTTTTTTTTTTTTAAACGAATGCCTGAATTCAACAAATTGATTTCTTTGCATGAACAGGTTAATTTGGACAGCTCTTGTTTATCTATTTACAAATTTAGATATTTATTTAAAAATTTAAGTTTTAAAAAAATTACAAAAAATTACGAAAATAACAAAATAATGTGAAAATAATTTTTTTAAATTACATTTTTATTTTACTGTATGTCTTAGCATATAAATGTATTTGTCTTTACGACCACATTTATTTATTATAATCCAGATAATTATCTAATCAATTCATCATGCAGCAGATGGGATTAAAATGACATTTGGACCTGCTTTTTACTGCAGTTAGTTAAATGTGAAGAAACAAACAAAAGCAAACATACAGGGAAAAAGAGAAGTTTGAGAGAATCTAACTGAGAAACCACGTGTGTGCAGCTCATTGGAAGACTCAACATCTTCATAATGAACCTATTGTAATATCATTACTGATAGATATTTGTGTAATTAACGTAAAAAACAAACAAAGTAAACCCTATGAAAGTACCAAACTGCTGTTTTGTTAAGAAATGGATTTGGCTTTTGTTCATTTGGCTTTTGGGTAAAAAAAAGATAGTTTTAAAAGTTCAAGTTATTTCTTATTTTTCTACTTACAACATTTTTCTTTACATTGACACAAAAGTTTGGTTATTTCTATAAAAATCCTGTTTATGACCTAATTATTCATCCATCACTAATGCAGTCATTGTATTTTAATCCGGGGTATCAGTGCTACAAACTGAAACTAATGTGTGGTTGGTTGTTTCCTTGTTTTCCCGTGTGCAGAGGAACCCGTTGTTCCTGATGGTCAGTGTGGTCCAGGTCAGACGCTGCAGGGCTCTAGCTGTGTTTGCATTGAACGGGAAAGCTGCTTGTAAGCATTTCGTTGTCCCTCCTTTAGTGTGGTGATTGACAAATATTTGACGTGCATGATTATTTTCCCAGAAACTGACTAATGTGTGTGTGTACATGTATGCACAGGTCGAAACCGAACTCGATCTGCATCCTGAACACAAACCTCGGTTCCGCCGTCTCGATGTCCCTATGCGCCTTCAATGCCGGCCGTTGCCATGGTGACCCGCTCTTCTTCATCAGCGATAGTTTGTGTGACCCGGCAGATTCAGACAAACTGGAGTGGGCCAAGTTCAGAGCCGAGATGTCCGCCAAGAGCTCCCTTCATGTCCCCTGTGATCTTGACACTTGTTATGATTGGGAGACCTGCACAGGTGAGCTCTTACTTCCAGTTTGCTGTCTGGTACTTGCATGTGATACCAAATAAATAACTAGAGTTAAATGTTTGTGTCCTCAGCATCTAAGTGCCAGTGCAAATCGCTCCAAGACTGCGACAGAAATGACCAGACCCAAATGTTCTGCGTGAAGTTGAATAGCCAGAGACTCCTCAGCCTCAACCTATGCTTTCTAGCTTCCTACAAATGTGCCAACAATAACTTTGAAATCGTCAACGAGGGACACTGTGAAACCACATGAACAGTAAAAAATGGTTGAAATTTTTGATCACACCAAGATTTCACATCTATATTTTTCATTGAAACCACAAGTTTAATCTTGGATGTCCTCTCCTTTAAATCCAACCTCAACATCAGTCCTCTGCAGAGGCCACCTCTCAGCTGTCCTTCAGTCCTAAGTCACATTTAGCCACTAGGATGTGTGTGCATTCTTTCACCCTTTAAAGCCAAATTTTTAAAATCTGAAGTCTTTATTTAGCCCTTTAACAAAATGTGGAAAAAAATATTATTTTAAATTGACCATTTATTACTTTATGATATTTCAAAAGTATTGCAGTGTATTCTTATGGTTTGTGGTATCCATTAGGGGATAGAAGACAAGTATCATATTGTATACTGCAGGGTTTTGAGCAAAGTTTTTACCATAAAGTGATGCAAAATGTCTCAGAAACTGTATGTATAAAACATAATACGTTTGGACGGTTGTGGTAGAACTGGTCCAGCTTCTTCAAATTGAATGGGTTCTGATGATGTACGACATGTTTGAGAATAATACCACATATTCCTAGTCAGATTGACCTTCTAACTTTGGCCTGGCTATTCCAGTACATGTTAATCCCTCCCATTAACCAGCTTAGCTCATGCTTTAACACCGTGTAGGGTTGTGGTCATGCTGAAGCTCAATCCCAGTCTCAGTTATCTGTAAACTAAAGCAAACTTTCTTTGATAATGTTCATTTATTAATCCATCATCATACATCATGCCTTTCACTTTCACTTATTTTCTAGGACCTGCCCATAACAATTGTCCCCATAGCATGATGCGCCCACCACCTTGCTTCACTTTGAGGAGAGCTGTCGCATTCGCACCACTCCAATAAGCATTGTATCATACTAGAGTACCTTCTTTCACATTGTTCTAGAGTCATCTAGATCAGTGGTTCCTAACCTATTTTCCTTGAGGACCTCGTTCATGCAAATACTTAGAATCCCCCCGTGCCCCAGCCTATGGTGAAACCAGCTAGTTTTATGCTCCACCTGCTCACTGACCTCCTAAACCCCAGCACATAGTTGAAAATTTATTGAATGCATCACCACCACCTTATTTTTTGACTAAGGGTATATGTTTTAAAATATTATATAGGAGATTTTGATTACCCCCATTTATTTACTTTGGGATCTAGTTTAAAAAGTTTGTGCTTTCAGGCTCCCAAAATCCCATGTGAACAAAATGTCCAGATGATTAAAAAAACTTGAGCAGACACACTTCAACTTATTTCTGTGTAGACATTTATCATAGTTGCTCTGAATGGTCAACGCCTTGGGGACCCCCTTGGGGAGACTGGGACCTCAGGTTGGGAACGACTGACCTAGATACTCTATTTACGAGATCTTAAGCTACAGACCAAGAGGGTGTCGTGCAGGCTTTAGATGCCCCCAATACAACTGATTAAAAGGAAATGGATCCAACAGCTTGTTGTCAGGTTCTGCACAATGACCCACTAATGTAAGTCGGGTGTGTTGAAGCAAGGAAACGTCTAAAATCTGCAGGACAGTGACCCTCGGGAATGAAAGTCTGAGATCCTCGCTCTGTTCTTTTTTTCTTCTTCTTTCGGTTATGGCTTTTTTTCTAGCAATTCTTCCATGAATTCTTTCTTTGGAATTAACTTTGGTCTCTTTCTTTTTCTCTCGTTAACACCCTCCTTAGCTGGTCTTTTAATATTGATTGAATTTGGATAATATACAGAAGGGATTAACTGAACTAATTATATAGTTTCCAAAGATAATCGACTAAACCACATCATGATGAGGGACTTTAGAGTTAATGGGGTAAATATGTATGCACATTTTAGGGATAGAGTTATGCAATATTTTTTTTTTTTATGTTTAGCAATTTTTAAAAAAATGTAAAGAATATTTTTTTATTTTACTTTGCTAATTTGGACCATAGTTGCTTTGTAGCAAAATAAAAAAAAAAGACAGTGAAATGCTTTTTTTTCTTATAAAAAATTGTTAAATGACTCAAATCATTATTTCCAAAAATAAACAAATAAAGATCAGCAATTAATGTGACTTAGTTTGATTATCAGATTTGTTCCTATGTTTTACATCATATTCGTTTGCATGACTGTATGATGCTCACTTTCTTAAGCAGTAGTTTTATTAGTGGTTCATGAACACAGACATCTAAATCCAGGAGCAGCGTGGGTTAGTTACACATGCTGAATATGCTTCATGTAGAGGAATAAAGATGTAAACATGTTATTGTGTCTCTTTTTTTGTGTTTGTCACTGCCTCTTAGTGCACCTCATGATTATCTCCTCACCGTGAGAGTCTAAATGATACTGATAATATACAGACCACTATCACTAGAAAAATTGAAGACATAGCTCCAAAATGCATGCTTTTGATAGGAAAAAATTAGGAAAGACCATAGAGAACCAATAACATGGTCACATAACTCTTTTGGGGGACTTTTTTTTTGTAAGGAAAAGGCTTTTTATTTCAATTTTCTGTACAGCACTTTGATGTGGAGCGGGTGTTTTAAAGTGCTTTATCAATGAAGCTGGATTGGATTGGAAACACTTTTGATATTTTGCTCCAAAATAATGGTCTAACAACAATTTCCTCCCCTTTTCTGTCTGGAAAACATCTATTCATACTACAAGGTGAATAGATGTTTTATTTTTGATAGTTTAATGCAAGTTATTTGCTAATTAAATAATGAAAACCTGTTAAGATTCAACTGTTGCCCTTAGACAACAACATTCTGTCTAATTTGGTCAAGACTTACACACTTTTTCCTCCATTTACAGAATGAATTCAGCCTCATTTCCTGCCTCTAGAAAGAAGAGGTTGCAAAAAGTTAGAAAAGACAGCTTCCTGGAGTTCTATAGTACTGAGCAGCAACATCACAAATGATGTATGTCGGGAAAAACACACAAGACTGAAACATTCATAATGAAGTAATGATGATCAAATATGAAAATTTGACATGGGTTTATTACAGAAATGGGTTCTAATCTTTGTTTTGATGCGTAGTTTGTGTAAAATGATGCTTGGAGCAACACTCATTTTAACAGATTGCTCCATAATGGTTCAATGTTGCATCCAGACAACGCTCCTTTTACATACTTTCACATGTAAAATTGTATGTTTTGTAACTTGTTGAAGCTTTTGAATATTTTACATGTTTCTGAAATGTTGTTAAAATAATGATAATGAAAAAAAAAACTTTTTTACTTACGCACCACTATGGTACAAAGTTTCCTGCTGACAACAAACTTCGAAAACATGCAAAATAGGAAGAAAAGGTATAAATAAAACTTTTTTAGTTTGTTTTTCTCTGTTTATGAAGTCTATTTTAAGATTTTAGAACATTTTTTTCCAAACTGGCATCATGATGTGTAGTGTGCTTCAGCATTGTAGCACTGCTTATCATTAAATCTGAAAAATGACCAAAAGTAACATAATATGAGTCAAAACCAGGACAAAAAATATTCAGAAAAACCTTTTAATTATTTTTCTATAACAAAGCAGCTTATTCCAGATGCCCTCCAGCATTAGTTTACAATGACAAATATGTTAGAAAAATTTTTTATTTACAATTTTCTTTTTAAGAAAAAAGAAGAAAAAAGAAAAATTTAACCTCAAACTTATTTACAGTAAAAACACACAAACATCTAAGTGAATATTCTTATTTAGTTGGAACAAGCCTCTATGCTGATGACACTGAGGTGTTCGCCAGCACACCGCCTGGCCCCCACCTCACATTCTGTCATGGTAACAGCAGCACCACCACCGGGAACGACGCACAGGGGGGTGGAGTCTTTAGGGCATTCTGATGCATTCTGGCAGATGCATTTTCTTGCTGATTCTACAATAGAAATAAAGATATTTAAATAAATATACTCATAATAAGTTAAAGGAATTTTCAGTTTTTATAAGCTGTGGCTGTTATCGTTACAGAAATGTTTAGGAATGGGGAGAAATAAGATGAGAGCGCTCACCTTGGCAGACTGTCCCTGGCTTGCAGTCCTCACAGGATCTAAACATCTCCTCTGGCCAGTCACAGTCGCTGTCATTGGCCAATGCGATGCTCCGCCCTCCACACTGCAGAGCTCCAATCTTACACACATCTAACAAAAGTTGTCTTGGGCCAATCCTGGCACACAACGGCAGAGAAGAGCTAAAAGAAGAGAATTTAGGGGAAAAAAATTACCATTTTGACAGATTATTTCATTCCTGTAAAGGAAAAAAAAAATCTCTGAGATCCTACTCACCTGCACTGAAATGGCATTTTGCAGACACATCCTCGTTTTCCAACATTCTCCCACAATTTACAACTCAATCCACCAAGAAGCGGGGGAACTGTGAGTGCTTAAAGAAAATACAGAGAGCAGCTGAGTGTGTCTTCACACCACAGAAACTAGAGCCAATCACAAGACAGAATAAACACGCAAAAACCAACTCAGAGCTAGGAAGCTAAAATAACTTTAAAGACAATGTTTTGAGATGGTGAACTAAAAAAGTAACTAACTATCCATCACTTGCCCATCATCAATATTTAGTACTGGAGAAGAATATTACGCTTGATCTCGAAATGCTTCAGCAAGATGTGCCAAAACGTAACTGTTTGCCAACGATATGAACGTTTTTATATCGATCGGGTAGGTTTTGTTTTAGATTCTGATGCCGCCCAGATGGCCAAAATGAACTGGGAAAAGACAATTTTAGGTTTGGATACATGTTTTAAAACCATAGCTTTCATTAGAGGCCCCGCCCACAAGAAGCAACCAAAACAAAAAAAAGAGAAAAAGCCATGTGCTTCATTTACTTGCACTTGTGTAATGTCATCTGAAACTCTAAAGTACATCTGTACTGCCAGGTCTTTTATGAATATGTTGTCAAATTTGGTTTACAAATTATCTCTATTATCACTATTTTTTCTGCATGTTGTTATTTACAGATGTCCTTCCTTCTTCCAGAAGGACAAACAGGTAAAATGAAGATATAGTTTAGCTAAACAATGTGACCAAACATTAATGTAAGTGTGATAAAAGTTTTCCAAGACAAGGATGCAACAGGCTCTGCAGCTAAGTGTTACATCTACATCAGTTATGTCTAGTTCTAAAAAAAGGTATTTTGAAAGCAATAGGAACTGGAAACAAACAACTCTGGAATAGACATATAATGACATTGAAATAACACTGCATGATTAGCTCTATGCAACTAGAGTTGATAATTCCTGGCCAAGTTTTTTAAAACCTAACTTCATGGAGTCCAGTTCAATTGTATGTTCTAGGGGTGGGAGAAAAAAATCGATTCACATATATTTCGCGATTTTTTTTTGTTTCATGATTTTTAAATCGATTTATCTGTTAAAAAAAAAACTTTTTTTTTTCCACAAAAAAATTTTCAACATTTTTTTCTTTCTTCTTTTTTACATGTTTTACTTGTCTTGTTGGGCATTATAGCAGGCAGAATGATGGTCTGGCTACTGTGTTGTGTTTTTATGGGAGAGTATCAGGGCCACTAGAATTCTGAGAATGAAGATAGAATTCAGACTTTTTTTCCCAAAACTAAAAAAAACAAACAAACAAAAAACTTAGGGAGGATTTTTTTTTTAATTCTAAAAAAAGTTTTAATTCTTTTATTTCGAGCAGCAGAATGATGGTCCGGCTGCTGTGTTGTGTTCTCCAAATTTAAATGCTTCATTTTCAGCTGGTTCAATGATATTCCTGCTGAATAAATCTTAAAAACTGAATCACATGACATGTGCAATTTGTTTGGGGGAAAAACGGTTCCTGATTCAATGTTTTCACATGATCTGGGGTTAAAAAAGCAAACTAAAAATCACAAAAATCGTCAAGAATCGCAATTTAAATCAAATCTGCCCCCCAAAAATCGTAAAAGAATCGAATCGGGAGGAAAGCATTCGTCCCAGCCCTAGTATGTACTCCAATACGCTAAAGACCAATATGTTTAAAGTACGAGGAATAACACGGAGGCTGTGCAGCGTAATGGAAAAATTCTTACATGCTTTATTGTCTTTCTACTCCAGTCCTCTCTGTAAACAATTAGCTGGAATACTCTCCTGTTTTCTTTATAAAGGATGCCTAGAAACAGATGTTTCATCAGCTTAGACCCCCCCAGATGACCTCTTTGTTCTGGTCATAAATTACCTCCTTATTTTAGAGGTGACGATGTCACATGACCTCTATGATCAATTTCAGACTGTATATTCTCACATATTCTTCAGCCCACTATCTCTGGACTCTTTTCATTTTCTCATCCATATGTAAAAAAATATGTTAACAGTACTTCCTGTACCTGGTTCACAATGGATGCCATCAGGAGAAGGAGACCACTGCAGACTGGGATTGCACATAATCTCTGACACATCACTGTCCAGCACCATCCCCGCAGGACAGGAGAGGGACACACTTTCTCCAATTCGATATTCTCCCTTGAAGGGCATGGCCTCAACTAAATTGTGGACTTGAGGAATCTCACATGTGGAACCTGGAATCAGAAAAGTGGAGTTTTTAATTAAATTAAACAAGAAGACAAGCAGAAGTAGACAAGTGGACAAAAAGAAAAATATATCTTGTTTTTGAGATGAAGACCTACTTTTACAGACCATGGATCCTGTACTCCAGCTCTGGTTGTCATTGCATGTGGCTAAAGAGTTCCCAACAAGGTAATACCCTGCAATGCAGGAGTACTGCGCTGTGTGTCCAACCAAGTAAAAATCTCTGGGATTCTAAACAAATAAATAGATAAACAAACACAAAAAAACCTTACAAATGCATCTCCAGTCACTACGAAGATTAGAAATCTTATTTGACCACAACAGATGAATACCTGATGAATAAAATCTCACCTGAATATACCCATTCTTTAGATTGGGAGGAAGTCCACAGGTTTTAGGTGGAGCTACAGACATACCGAAACACTGAGGTTCCATCATCCTGAGTGGAAAATGTCAGAAATGAGACTGAATTAATCCTACAGACATCTCCTGGCTGTAAAACGTATTTCATATTCTTGAAACTGAAGTCTTCAGACTGGAGTTTACACAGCGGTGTGTCTAGAAATTTTTTCATAGGGGGGCAGGCAAGGGCACATCCCAGGAAAGGGGTGGCACATGTGAATGAGACTTTTCTTTTTTTTTAAAGAACTTAGATTCTAGGAAATAATGAGTTGATTATTGCAACTAATGTGGTCATCTCATGTAAAAAGTAAAACAATAATTAGAAAAGTAAATAGCCAATGATTTGTTTGTTTTTTTATCAATCATTGTTTACTTTGGATGATGCTGCATTGTACATCTTTAAATCACAGGTGCACAAACATATACTTCATTGATCATGAGAAAACTTTCACAAACCACAATTTTTATCAGTGGGTCCTTATGCCCTCCATGTCCAGCAGGATTTGCTAAATCTGCTTTTCGCAGACGATTCATTATATTCTGTGTCTTCTAACATGCAGGCTGGACACATTTCCCACTCATGTTACTTTATATTTTCTAGATAATCTGTCAAATTCAGCAATTAAGAATAAATTATAAGAATGACTTTTTTCAAATTATTTGTTTTTTTGTCATATCTTACTAAAATGCAACAACATTTGGTTAAAATAAGTCTTATTCATTAATTAATGAATGCCTTAGAAATGGGAAATTCTCCTCTGCTTCATTTTACCATATGTAAAATGATGGGAGATCATATGGTATTAGCATTTAAGCTTTTGACATCTGTTGCATTTAGTTTTTCAGATAGAGCAATGACAATGATGTATTCACAATCCTGACATTACAAGGAATCCACTGGTACTAAATATGTCCTGATTGATCACAGAGAAAGGGCTAAATATCGATATCAAATGAATGTCTTGTAACCAGGTCTCTGCAGAGCTGAATGACATCTGGGTAAGGTAATTCAGTCATGTGGTTCAGGTGTGTTGGAGAAGGGATGCATCTAAAAAGTTGCAGGATAGTAGCTCTCGAGGACTTGGGCACCCCTGATGTAGACCATCAACATCTACACTCACTATGGGCTGGACCCACTTGCACTTGGATATCTGAGGTTTACTAGGTAATGGTCATTTTACACCAAATATGTGTCAGAATTTAATGGTTTATTCTTGGGGTGGCACTTGAGGGGGCATTTAGATTTTAATGGTGGCCTGTGCCCCCCAGGCCACCCCTTTGGCCACGCCCCTGAGTTTACAGTTATTTGTAACTGTATCAGTATACGTGGCAGAACAAAACTCTTGGACTTTATTCCCGGATGCAGATGCATTAAAACTTGATATTTTTACTTTGGAGTAAAACCTGCTAAGAGTGTGCCACGAGTCAGGGTCAAGCCAGAGAAAGCTTTTTGTTGTGTTATTGTGTTGGAACAGTTTATTGGTTTTTTATAGATACAGGCTGCTAGAGGGCGCCATTCGTTGTTCATTGCTTTTCCATGCAAGTTAGCACTGCAGCCTCAGCCAATAGTAAGCCACAGGAACTGATGCAACAGGAACCTCCTGTTTTTCTTTCTATCAAAGCATGGTGGTGTATTTTCAGTGTTCATCTCAAGCCATCCGTTTGTTTTGAGCCCT
>JBBBVU010000020.1:23379883-23391933 GCA_037177055.1 Atherinosoma microstoma | reverse complement strand
TAAGCGCCCTGAGATGACATTGTCGTGAATTGGCGCTATACAAATAAAGATGAATTGAATTGAATTGAATTGAATCAAGGAAAAGATGAATAGTTATTGATGAAACGTGTTATTGATAACATACAGGAATTGTTTTTCCTAAACTGCTCATGGTAACAAGACTTTTTGAATTGTTTAATGGTTATATTTAGACTCTTAGATTAGTTAATTTGAGGGAAATACCTTGATACTGTTAGCTTTTCTAACAATATACAATATTAATTATTGGAGAATTGTACCATCGTACACTTTGGTTAACTAACGTAATGACATTTCATCCTCAGTGTTCGGTGTCAACATCCTGTGTCTAAGATAACTAGAGTTGGGGTTTTGTTCACTTGAAAAACGTTTGTTCCAACAGTGGTTTGGAAACAATGATTTTCATCAAATTATGTTTTAAATCAGATTAGTTAGTGAAGTTTAATGTCTGTTTCAGAGGTCTGATGGGACAAGTGGGGAGGTGAATGAACTGGATGAAGCTATTGCAATAGGATTTACCAGATGGCTGCACACTATGATGCAAGAAAACTTCTTGAAATTCATTTGAAAATCTGACATGCCATATTTTAAAGTTTATTTTAAACTCTTTAAAAATGGAATTAATATCCAACCATGTGATTCAATAAGTTAACTATTCTACTGCGTGTTACTCTTTTCTAGGTCAAGTTTGAACAGCAGCTCTCCACAAAAGGAAAAAAAAAAAAAAAACTCTGCATAGCAGGGTGTCAGATAGATTTTTCTCTTAATCCTGACAAAGCACAATTCCGAGAAAGAGACAGGGATCTTATAAACAGGTTATTTTTAACACGTAATTCCTCTTCTCCGAAGCAGGCCCGAGGTATGCATCCACAGCTTTGAGTGCTACCTCTCAGATGTGAAGGAGACAACTTGTTTTCACACTTTATCTCCAACCAGCCAGCCTGGCTTTTTGTGTTGATCCTCCTCTCCGTCAGTCCCCTGCTGCTGTCGGCCTGCTGGACATAAAACCAGAAGTCTTTTAACAGCATGTATAGAAGGGTCATTGATGGATAAGACTTTTGAAAAGGTCAAGTTTAAAATGCTAAAAATAAGGATATATTTGGCCATCGTTAAAACATTTGGAATTTAGTTTACATGCATTAATATAAAAAACCCAAATTAAGAGATGTTAGTGTTTATTTACAGATGAATTAATAGGACAAATCCTTATAAAAAGTCATTTGGGGCAACCATGATTTATCTTAAAATTAACATATTTCTTTAACATTACTACTAGTTTAACAAGTATCAGTAATTAAATTGACAGTTTAAGGAGTAAAGGCTTGTAAACCCTTTAATTTTTTGTAAACCATGATTTTATAAATGTATTCGATATTGGCTATTGGTTTCCCTCATAATGCAGTTACAATACCCAGCTTTTAATCTAAAATCAATAAAACTAATTTAAAATGTGAAAAGACAGCATCCACTTAACCATAGTGCACTATTGATTAGTATTTGAGCCAAAACTGATGGATTTTCTGTTTTCAATTTAGTACAGTTATTACTGATTGTTGGTTACTCCACATGACAGATGGTCGCCCCAAATGATGAGAAAACTGCAGGTAGTCAACTTAAAATGTACACAATACCCTTAAGACAAAAGAAAACTGAACAAAATTTAGCACCTTAAGTAACTTAAGAAATGAGTGTGTTCAGACAGAGTCTTCTTCATCCAAAAGGTCATTCATGCCCACAGCAACAGCTTCACATTAAAGGCTGTTAATGATAACCATTTGTTTATCTTTATTTAAATCATATTTCCATCACTTAGCTCCACAAAATATTTTCCCTTTAGGAATTTAGGAATAGAAAGCGTTGTTCAGATCAGTGATCGTCTGAAAAGTAGCATACTGATACAATTGTCTATCTTTTCAGTTTTCAGAGTAAACACAAACACTTAACCTCTTCAAATTTTTTTAATTTGAAGTCATTATTCGACACTTTAAAAAAAAAAGTAAATAAAATGATAATAATTTGCATATGTATAATGTTTATTACTCAGTTATATGTCAGAATTATTGTAGTGCAAAAGGAGAGAAGTATCTGAGTATACTACAGGGTTTAGATGTTTTTACCTCAATGTGATGTAGTAGGTCTCAGAAACACAATCAAGTATGATGCATACGTCATACATACAGAAAAAGATAAAATCCAAATCACTTAGAATTTTCAATTTCACTCATCAATATTTCCGAAAATTCAAAAGTCTTCTGACCAAAATAAGTTCTTTAAATTGGTGCTGATTATGTAATGACTGTGTCTGATGGAGTCGCAAAGGGCCAGGGACAACAGAATACAAGGATAAGGTTTTAATTGGTTTAACAGATGCACAGGGCTGATGATCAGGAATGGAGAAAACTGGTAGGGTTGGCTGGAAGGTGATTCTCAGAGGAGTATGTAGACGTGTTGTGAAGATTGGGGTGTAGATTTACAGGATGCTGCAGTGATATTTGTAGCCAGATCAGGTAAGTAGTTGAGTCAGAGTCTAGAGGCGACCAGGCACAGGGAATGATGGGTAAAGTTCAGTCGGATGGCAGAGAGCAAAGAAAGAGAGCAAATCCACAATCAGAATCCACAAATCCTCGGTCAGGAATGTTCAGGGGTCAGATATCAAAACTCACAGTCTGGCAGGGAGCCAGACTGGAAACCATGAGAGATTAGGGGTATAATGGTGCATTCCAGTTGTCTCGTAATTCTTCGTAATAGACACCTCCAAAAAAGCTAAATAGCCAATTTGTTTGCATCTACAAATAAAACTAAAAAAATCTCAGACCCAATGTAAAACTGTGCACCATGACAACTCCAGCCAATTTAGGTGATAATGATTAATAAACCACACATATTGACACGATTTTTTCACAAACAAGCCCGCCATAACAACGTCATTATTGATAACAACAACTCGCTGCTGTTTACACAAGAAACTTAACTAACGCAAAATATATTATAAAGAATTCTGATTAAGGCAACAATGGTGGTACTGGGCGCAGCCATCTCAGAGTCCTCTGCAACTTACCAGTTTGGAAAAACGAGCTCACTTCATCATTTCCGGCAAAAATTCTGAGTTCTGAGAACAACTGGAACACACGATAAGTCACAAGTTTGATCACGAGACAATATCATACAGACTTGGTGGATGTTTCTCTGATATCACATTCAGATTGAACACAATCACTTCCCTTCATATCAAATAAAAGCAGCTTATGATTTCATTCCTGGATTCAATCAGACATTTACATTTAAAAAAACTTTAAAAAAAAAAATCTTTTAAGATTTTGTTGTTCATCTGTGTTTAACTATCTCTTTACAGCTATATGCATGTTATAGTTAACCACATGTTATATTTAACCATGCATAAAATAAAATTGAACATAAAAAAATATTTTTTAACGAATATCCATCAGTGACAACATTACAGGGATTCATTTGAACTGATCTGAGATCTGTTAGTCAGGGTGTTGTAGGGATTCACCCCAGAGTCTCAGAACTACGAACATTTTTAAAGTACTTTGAGACCTGATATCATCCATGGGATGATTGTTTGGCCGGGTGGTCAATAGAGGTGTGAATAAAAAGTTTGATCAGGATACAATATTACATTGATTTAGTGGATCATGATTGAATGTTGTTTGGTTAATATTTTCAATTTAGATCAATATTATTGCATCATCGAACACTGATGTGGATCATAGTATTGTTACACCCTGAGTGGTGATAGGATTTAACAGATGGGTGAAAGATTGAAGGGATATCATGAGCCAAAGCTGGACCCCTACAGAGAGGAGGTCCAGTGGCTCGGTTATATTGTGTGTATCTGTATGTGTGTGTGTGTTTTGCAGAAATCATGGTGCAGCTGGGCTAAAAATGACCTCATGCTTCGAACACTTCACATCTTTTCAGGCACGCATTCATACAGGGTTTTTTTACAGTTAGTTTACACAAAACAGTTTGTTCTATCTGGAAAATCTTCACAAAAGAAAGTGTTTTTCAGTCCTGCGTGTGAACCCAGCACACACACATACACACACACACACACACACACACACACACACACACACAGGATTTTTGACAGAGCTGAAGCCTGCTGATGAAGGCTGAAGAAATATGTGCTGTGCACATGTGGTTTGAATCTGTGCAGGCAGTAAAACATGATCCTCACGGCTCTTTCTGTGCAAGTGGATTTCTGAGTAAAGCGAAAACAAATAAGATTATTCCACGACAGCGGAGGCAGTGAACTCCCTGGCTGCAGCTTTCTTCTAACAGGCAGTGAAATGATTTCCAGGAAAACGCTGATGGTCGCCTTGTGGTCTGGCTGCTCGCTGAGGTTGGGTTACAGTTATCCTCCCATGCTTTACTGCAGCTCACTCATCCTCCAATAGCAATAAAGAAAAAGAAATGTCTTAATGGTATATTGTGTAATTTCCCTGTTTCTCGCCATCTTTCCCTGCAGCCCTCCCCCCACAGCGCCCACACCTCACTGGTTGTGTCTCCAACAACATGGAGACTTTCCGCTGCAGATGGAATGGCAGCACGTTCAGGAACGCCTCTGAGCCGGGAGACCTGCGCCTATTCTTCCTCCAAACAACGTGAGGGGAAAGACTTTATTCCTGCTAACACAATGTTGCTTTTCTTTTTGTTGTGGCAGGTTTACTAAAATTTCTCATTTCCATAGAAGAGATTGGAAAACAAAAACCAGGTGGATGACACGATGACCCGTGTTATCCGATGGAGTCGGTAGAGACTCAAACTGGACACCTATTTTCATATTTATAGTTCCTATTTATAGCATAGCTTCAGATGATTCAGGTGAGAATTACACAAGTAGAACTTGTCCTTCTCGGCCACATAAGCCAGATGCTCGTAGAAATGATCTGTGCTGTCACACATCACTCGATCCCTGATCCGATCAAGGCTGATTTATGCCTCCTACGTGTACGCTGTTGAGTCCGAACCTTATCTGACAAACGCTGTAACTCCTCGCTGTGTGTTGACAAAGCAAAGTCCACTTTCAGGTCACTGTTAATAACATAATGTAGTTTATTTAATACTATACATGGATTCAGCAAACTCCATGGAAATACAAACATGAGAACAAAAAACACGATTGATGCATTAGAGCCAAGGTTTTCAAAGTGTGCTGGGTATTTCAACCTTTAATTAGTACTGTGCAAAAGTCTTTTCTTCATATCTTGCCAGAAAAAGAGGATTTGAAACATGCTAACATGAATGGAAATATTGTATTAAAGGCAACAAAAAAAGTTTGTACTGTTCTAAAAAGTTTAATAGTCAGTCTGAACTCTATCAGACGAGCTTGTCTTGTATTGTCTTTAAGCAGTCTTCAGGGATGGGTCTCCAGGCTTCTTGAAGAACTTTCCAGAGCTTTTTAGATGTTGGCTGCACTCCAGTGTTTCCCCTATCGTTATATTAGCAGGGCACCCCGCCCTCCCAAGAAGTTCCAGCTTCCTGCCGTCAACAATAGGCGGTCATTAACACTCGGACCCTTCCACCGCCGTCAACAATCCAAGAGTGCCGTCATTATTAATCAGTCAGAAAATTAGGATTTTTTATTCCTGTGAAAACGGTCAGGTACAACGTGGAAGTAAAATATAAAGAAATAAGGCGTGATCAAAGACTTTTGCACACTGCTGTAAGATATGAGTTAATGCAACTGTACAACAGAACATTCTGGGTGTGACTGCTTAGATTCATTAATTAGGGGTCATTGCTGAGAGTCTGTGTGATCACATGATGATGGCATCCTCAGTTAAGTCAAACTAAACAAGTACGAGGTTCACCATCTCAGACTGAACATCCCTGCTTTGCACAATATTTAATTTCAACACAACAGCATATGTAGCTGTCAGAGTAATGTGATTAGGTGTTAAACTCCGGTCCTTGAGGCCCACTATCCTGCAGGTTTTTGTTTTTACCCGCTCCAACAAAATTAATGGGTCATTAGATACATAGATTAATACTTTATTGATCCCAAGGGAAAATGTAATGAAGAAGTATTTTTTATATATACTTCCATTATTAAGAAGTAGAGAAGCTGTTGGATCCATTTGATGGGAATCAGGTGTGTTGGAGTGGGGAAACAGCAGAAACCAGTAAGATAGCGGACCTCGAGGAGCAGTTTGACACCCCTGGTATGCTTTTATGCTTTTAATGTTTTATGTAAAGCACTTTGAATTGTCTTGAACCTGAAAATGTGCTATACAAATAAACTTGCCTTGCCTTGCCTGGTAGAGTGTAGGTTGTTGTACTATTGATGTAAAAAGAGAAGAGACCAAGAAGATCAAATCAGGAATGCAGCTGAATCTGTAAACTCCCCTGATCTCAGGACAAACCTTTTCAGTTTTGCCTTAAGGGCATTTTATAATCTAATCTGCAGGTTTCTGAGAAACTTTTTAGCCTAGTTTGATTAATTTTTAAGTGACAGCTGTGCAGATAAAACCTGCTTTGTTCAGATTTTTAGACTGATTGTTTTTCCTCTCACCCACCTGGCAGACCCCTTATCCCCACCCTTGAAATCTGGAGTGAATGTCCTCTCTACAGAACCGAGAGGCCGAATGAATGCTTTTTCAATGAGAACCATACAACCATCTGGGTAAATTACAGGATCCAGCTCCGCTCCAGAGATCAAGCCGTCCTGTATGACGAAATCGGTTTTGAGGTTCAGGACATCGGTGAGTTTATAGCCTTTCTGCTCATCTTGATCATGACACAGTCTAGGTGTGATAGCAAAGATGACTATTTTGTTTGTTCATTTAGTCAGTTTCTACAAAAGTTTGGTCTAGTTTCAAATATGGCAGAAAATATTGGACGGCATCTGCTGACTTTCGTTTATCAAATAGGCTGCTAATTAATCTTCTTTTGATATTTCAGGCACTTAAAGAACAAATCCGACTTATTTCAGTGATCCTCATACTATTTCTTTCAGAGTTTTCATTTAAAATCTTCATTAAAAATCAAACATTTTCATTGATAAACCATTCTTGTAGACAAACTTGAGAATTTTGCCTAATGTGATAAAAATGTAAATCTGTAATTCATTTGTTTGAACTAAATTGGTGAGCCATGATCCATCTTTCCTTTTGGTGGATCCCCCCCTTTATACCCAATCTTGGCACAGTCACCTATCATCTCATGATTGTAGAATTTTCCTGTATATTCTATAAACACTTCTGTCTTTCTTTCCATCATTCTCAGTTTTTGAATTTGTCTAGATTTGTTCTACAGTTTCCATTTTTAGATTCTTAATTTCTCTGAGGGAACCCGTTCAACGAAATCAATAAAGTTTAATCTAATTAATTAATTAATCTAATAATTGCTTTAACTTATTGAGGATTCTCTGAGTTTGGGACAAATTGGTGAGCCGTGATCCATCTTCACTTGGAATTATGAAACCTTTGATGGATTCAATAAAGTTTAATCTAATCTAATTCAATCTAAATACTGTTAAATTCATTATTAAACATTGATAATAATTTATTTTGATCGTCTTAGTGCATTTTTTAAAAACATCCTAACTCATTTTAAAGATGAGGTTTCTGTTTAGATAATGTCTTTTAGGTTTGTCCAGATGTTTTTTCTAATGAATCTTTTTGCTCTGCAGTGCAACCAGATCCTCCAGTCAGCCTAAACTGGACTCTGCTGAACGTGAGCTTGACCAGTGCTAACTATGATATTATAGTGAGCTGGAAGCCTCCCCAGTCTGCAGATGTTGAGACCGGATGGATGACGCTGCAGTACGAGGTCCAGTACCGCAGGGCCAACTCCGACCTGTGGGAAGTGGTGGGTGTCTCCATGAGCTCAATCCAGTTCAATTCAATTTTATTTGTATAACACCAATTCACATCAAAGTCTCAAGGCTTTTACAGACAGTCCAATTCAATACAATTCATTATTGTCAAATTATAATCCAATTAAAACAAATTAATTATAAATTCTACAATCGTCCAATTTATAATAGCTGAGTACATGTAGGTCCCTTCATAAAATCTAATTACCTACCTCTTTGATTTAGTCGGCCAACCAGAGCATGCCTAGGACCGCGGCTAATAATATAAAGAATGATAATAAAGAATTACAGTTGTCCAATCTTGAAGTAACAAATGCATGAACTAGTTTTCCTACATCCGTCTGAGACATGATGTCCTAGAAACCTATTTTATGTGTGAGGCAAAGAACAGATCCTGGTCCAAAAAAACATCAAGGTTTCTCACTGTAGAAAAAGAAAACAAGATCAAATGCCAACAAGGGTAATTACACAGCTAAACAGTGACTTCCTGATGTGCTCTGGTCCAAAGACAACAACCTCAGTCTGTCTGAATTCACAAGGAGAAAATTTTATGTCATTATGACATCTTCTTTAATCTGACCATTTGGTTGGGTTAATGGATCTGAGTATCATCTTCGTTGCTATGGAAATTTATGCCACGCTGTCTCATAACATTGCCTAATGGAAGCTTGTGCAATGTGAATCTGATGCATTCTCTCTGATGTTATTTACTGTATCACTCTAAGTTATATGAAACCATGTCTCCAACACAGACTGACCTGGTGAAAAGCACACATCGTTCCCTTTACGGGCTTCAAACTAACGTCAATCACGAGGTTCGGGTCCGATGCAAAATGCTAGCTGGAAAAGAGTTTGGAGAATTCAGTGAGTCTGCGTTTGTCCACATCCCGTCTAAAGGTAAACTCAAAGATCAGGTTAAAAATATCAGAATAACATGTTAGTATAAATGTGATTAATGCATTTTATAAAGTTTGAGAGAGTTTGTGTTTGCCTTTCTTATCAGTGTCGAGATTTCCAGGGATGGCTTTGCTCATCTTTGGAGCCTTGTGTCTAGTGGCTATCCTCATGCTTGTCATCATATCACAGCAAGAAAAGTAAGTGTTTTACAGTCATCAGGATTTCTAGGCTTTTTTTCTCCTGTTGAGAACCATTAAGAGTTCTCTATGACACCACCCTATCTGATACATATTCACCAGCAAAAAGTTTAATGCTCCCATCCTCCTCACAAACACACAATTTATTAGATTACAGAGATTACAGCGCAACTCCAGTGACTAAGTGTAGAAAACTACAGCTGGAACTAGGTTTTATTCAAAGACATGTTAATAAATACACTAAATTAACAATTCAACCCACTTTAGCGTCACAGGTTTGTACACCTTAAACACAGCTCCGGCTTTCCATGAGGAAAAGTGTCAAGAAGGAGTTTTCGGATAAGAAAGATGGATCCAAACAAACATGACAAACCACAGACTTATAATAATGGTCCCATTAATATCTGGTTCTTAAATGCAATGTGAAAGTATTTAAACGGCTTTCAGTCCCACCTTAAATGATGCAGATCTTAATTGGCTCGGCATTAATGGCAACACAAGACTCGGGTGTACATACTAATACTTATTGAGGATGCCATGGGGTAACAACAATGAGGTAGAGCTCACATTTTCTCTACAGACACGTACACTGACAGTTATTGTCTGAAATGAAGATCCTGAAACTGACCATTTGCCCACAAAAAGACTTCCAAGTTGTAGCTTTCAGACCACTGATGATAAACCTGCTGGAAATCTGTTCAAACACATCACTTTTAATGTAAAACAACATTTAGAGAGTCTTAGATATGTATGTCACTGGGGTACCCTCCTATTCTGGGTCACATGAGAGTCGTTTATCTGCATGAGCATCCTGTTTCGCTCACCAGATTCGAGCTGTGAATTATTGTGAAATGGCGAGGAGAGGCTAAGCTGTACTGTAGGTATTAGGTAGGTGATACCTGAGGCCAGCTTAAATGATGGGTTGACCTACTGAGAGAAATTAATTTGTGTTTTGAAGGAAAGCGGTGAAGAACTGGGTCAGTTTTCAGATGAGAGAACAACAAAGACTGCTTACATGGTTTTCACTGTTCTGTAAAGCCATCACATATCAGTGTGGAAGGGACAACAGATGAAAAACATAACCCTTTTTTGGCTAATCATGGTGCATTTACAGCAAAGTTTATCAATATAAATATCACTCTGTTTAATAATAAAATAAAATGAAATAATGCTGGATTTTACTGCACTACAAAACAAAAGAAAACAGGACCTGAGTATCAACTCAAACATCAGCCGGGGGACCGTTCGTCATTTCACACACTTTAAAACAATGTGCTGCCTCATTTTACGATGTTGATGAAGTCGGATCAAGAGAGGAGAAACCAGGAAACATATGAAGGACAAACTACTAAATTAGAGAAAACTGAAAGTTGCTTTCCTGTTTTGTACACTGGGGTCCTGGCAGCTTCATGTTGATGGGAGACTTACAGTGGAAGCATCTGCACAGACTGAACTTGTATACTTTTGGTTTCTTCATCCTGAATGCTGTAAAAATCTCCAGGTGCATGAGACTCCTCTCTAAAATAAGCACCACACATGGTTGCATTTGTTGCTACAGCTATATTAGCCATGTCTAATCTGAGGCGGGAAATACCTCAGACCACTCTTACTTCAACATTTTTATGGTTATTTCACAGGAAATACATTAAATTGATCAATAACATTTATACAGTCGCAGAAAAAATGAGTAGACCACCCTTGTTTGCTCATTTTCTTGTTCATTTGAAATGCCCGGTACAACTAAAGGTACATTTGTTTGGACAAACATAATGACGACAATGAAAATAGCTCATGAGAGTTTAATTTAAGAGCTGATGACTAGCCTTTTCCCATGGTTTTCTTGATAATAACCTAAGTCTCTGAAATATTTCATCAATGGCTATGACATTGTACTGCCAGAAACAGTTTTTTTCTTTTCTTTTCTGCCTGTTTTAGTCACATGATAAACTCTGGAGTTAATCCTTGATAAAATGAAGAAGAACTTGAAGAAAACAAGGTGGTCTAATAATTTTTTCCACAAATCTCCACATTAGTAGCCTTTTAAGCTGCTTAATGATCACAGTTGTACTGTGACTCATCCCAGCAGTTTCACATATGAATGAAATGAGGTGCACAGACATAATAGTGACATGAATGGTCTCAGAGACATAAGCCACAGCTTTAACCCCAAAACGCCTGAATTTATACAGGAAAAAAGTAAGTCTGGGGATAACAAATAACAAAAAGACTGGGATAAAGTAATAGCTATAAATAATCAATACAAACGTAAATATATTAATAAGAGTGAGAAAAAGCAAATGGATAAATAAAATGATTCTGTTTGATAAAAAAAAAAAGATAAATTCAACGTTAAGGGTTTAACAAACATCTCTGGTGTTGCCTCTCTTATGACTGGTGATATTATGAGATCTGACATAAACCTTGTTTTCTATTGTCTATTTTCTTCATGTTTTGCATAAATGTTTCCTTTTTTCTTCTTCTGTTCATTTATTCATTTATTTTTATTTCCCAAGGTTAATGGTTATTCTTTTGCCTCCTGTTCCTGGGCCAAAAATAAGAGGAATTGACCCAGAACTACTGAAGGTATGCAGCACCCACATGCTACAACACTTTACAAGTGCCTTGATTTACTTGGGCAGTTTATTAAGCTTCAGTCAGAAGTGACATTTGCCTGCCATTGATCGTTAAACAAGAGTTAGATTTCTTAACTTAGACTGTAAAAATTCAGTAAGTACACTTTTATTTTAAGATTATTTCAAAGATTTGACCTCTGAATCATATCTGTGTGTAAACCTTTCCTCTTCGATGCTGCTAAGAGCGTCCACAAATTAAATGCAAAATCATAATTAAAAGCTTTATTGTTAACCATTCCATAGAAATATCTCTCTTCTCTTCCTTTATCAAACACATTTTTGCAATTTTTACTGCTGAGTTCAGGCCATACTTCAAATCTGACTCTTAACTCATTGGCTGCCAGCCATATTTATAGCAGAGAGCTCCATACTGCCAGTGTTTTCAAACATTTGGGCTCATCTTTCAGGACTCACAGAATATACAGTTCGAGGATTACAGAAACATGGAGACTACCAAAAGAA
>JBBBVU010000020.1:23357177-23369011 GCA_037177055.1 Atherinosoma microstoma | reverse complement strand
ACATGTAGTGTCAAAGCGCTTTGAGTGGTCACTTGACTAGAAAAGCGCTATACAAGTACAGTCCATTTACCATTTATAAAACAGTTAGCAGAAGATATTTTATGGCCAATTAAACAGTATTTGGAGGGTTAAAGCCATGTTCTCAATACGAGATGGCCCTTGGAGGAATCTTATTTCTCCTCCGGAGGGCTCGTCAAATGTACATCGTGTTAGTTTAACAGCATCCAGTAGGAGTTTCCCATTTCAGTTGACTGAAATAGGAAAGCTGAGTGTTTCTTGAGTCATCATTAGAGCTGAAGAATATTACACGTACCTGTTGATGGACATATTGACACCACTCCAGGTTAAAGAAACACTTAAAGATATTATATTAATTTAAAATGAATATTTATACAAGTGATAATGTACAATATTGATTTTTTCTTAAATCAAAGAAAAGGCAGGAAAGTACAAATCTGCAGATAAAAACAACATTTTTTCAGTCCTACACTTTATTTGCTTTGTATAATGATATCATTCAACTTTTTTAAAATATATGAATTGTTTCTTGTTGGTCAGCTGGTAAGTCCTCAAAATTTGATTACTTACTAACAGGACAGACATGGAGGTGAATAAGATTTTAAAAAAAAGAAAAAGACAGATAAAGTTAGTTTTACAAAAGATTCATTACAGATTTGTAAAACTGCATACGGAACATGAGCCTACAACATCAGCGCAGAGCTCCAGAAGAAACATATGTGGGGGTTTTTGTTTGCAGTGGAAGCTAAAGATCGTGACGTGAAGAAGCTGATGGAGGCGAAGGATCTGGATCTGGAGGAGATGAAGAGAAAGCTGAAGAACCAGGAGAGGGAAACACAGAGCGAGCTGTTCAAGTTACAAATGGAGGTGAGGGAAAACAACAGAAACAGCTGTTTTTGTATGAAAACAGTAGCAAAGCTGTCAGCAGCAGCGGGAAGTGCAGGAGGAGGGGTCTGCTTACTCTTATTTGTGTTTCTCTTTGTGGGTTTTTAACAGTTTGGTGCGAAGTTAGCCCGAGTTCAGAACACAGCTCAGTGGAGCCAAAAGCAGCAGCAGCAGCAGCAGCTACACGGCTCCAACCTCATTCCACAGAGTGTCTATAAGAGGGTGAGCAGTGCACGCACAGCTGTTACATTTAGCACATCAAGTACATCTCGTAGTGTGGCCATGATGGCTTTTTAGTTTTTATGATTCTGTGTTGTTTGGTTTTTTACAATAGAAAACACTTTGAGTTGTAAATGTTGTGTATGAAAACTGCTTTAAAAATAAAGTTTGATTGATTGATTGATTGATTGATTGATTGATTGATTGATTGATTGATTGATTGATTGATTACCCAGCTCCAACAGTATTAAACTGCAAATAATCTGTAAGTTTTTTAAGTGTTTTACAGTTTTTTTATGATCTTTTATTACTTACTGACTCTGGAGACTTTAAGGATTTTTTAAACTGTGTGTGTGTGTGTGTGTGTGGGGGGGGGCTCGCAACATCACAAATATCACCCAGTTAACGTTGGGAACATTTAGTTATTACACTTGCTATGGTACTCATCGATATCACTCGTATTCCTCAGAACTTGAGGACATAAAGTCACAATAAATCAAGAACATTGAACCTCCCCGTTATCTTACATCACCTGACTCTCCCCCTCTAGTTCCTCTGAAAATATTTTGATATTGGCTTACTCATCTGTGCATGGAATCAAAAATGAGTCATTACAGTTTGGGTTTTTTTCACGGTACTGTAACGTCATCTGGAACAAAACACATGAAGGCAAAACTTTGTATCATTAATGTTAAGCGTCACCATTGCTAACATCGCATTAACACTGTTGTTAACATTAGGATGATTTTCACAGGCTTGAGCTAAA
The DNA here is from genome assembly GCA_037177055.1 of Atherinosoma microstoma. Classification (NCBI taxonomy): domain Eukaryota; kingdom Metazoa; phylum Chordata; class Actinopteri; order Atheriniformes; family Atherinidae; genus Atherinosoma; species Atherinosoma microstoma. Next base: position 23,367,123 of record JBBBVU010000020.1, on the reverse strand, counting down.
TATTTGTGAAACTCATCCTTGCTGAGTACCTTTCTCTCAGTCTTTTCTTTCTCCCTTTACTCCGCTCTGTCACATCTTTGCCCCCACTCTGGAGGGAGCCGCAGTAGAGGAGGAAGTTGAGACTTCAGTGTACATTTTTCAAAATTAAGTTATTTGCAGAGCAACGTCATGTTTTTCTGAGTACAATTTCCCACTCTTATTTTGGTACGTAAATGTGCTCAGATATAGAAACTTTATCTTTTTATGGATCCATTCATGCATTCATTCAATATAATTTACATTTGATTCATCTGAAAGAAATCATAATTCTAAGGGTATGACAGCTTCATCATTTACATGTAGCAGAAACTCTGAGTTGTTTTAGATCTCAGTGCTGACCACAGTATCCTCATTACGAGGCTAGGACAACTTGAAAATGGTTTAAATAATGTTTAAGCGACAGAAACTTATCTTTCAGGATGACAGAATTCTCCTCCTCTTCAGCTGGGGTTGTTTTCTTGTTGTGCAAGCTTCATCTAGGTTCCATCCTTAAGACACATGGGGTTTGTTCTCACTGTTACATGCATGACTCTCAGATTTCTGCACGTTTTTAAGTGTTTAAATATGTTCTTATCTATTCAACCTTTCAAATTTACCCACTTCTTCCGGAGCCCCGGGACCTGATGATCAGATGCTTGTGGTTGTCCCGAGATCTAGGTTAAAACATAAGGGTGACAGAGCATCCCTTCCACATCATAACCATCATCACCAACACTTGCTATGTCTAAAGGCCCATTTATGCTCGACGCAGAGGACGGATACGCAGACGGACGGACAGCTTCGTCCGTTTCCTGCGTCGGTTACTTGCGTAATTTGGTGCATTTTCAGGGTCCTGAAACTAATGTCGGACCGCAGGAATGAACTATGAACTCAGCACTTCCCACTAGTGGAGGTCAACCATGGCAACAAAAAAGATGCATGGAAGTATGAGGACGGCCACGGATGAGTACGTTTGAAACGGACGTCCCTATTTACGTCTGTAAGGGAGCATAAATGGGCTTTTAGTGAGAGAACAGACTCCCATTTATATAACTTTTCCACCTTAAAACTCTGCTTTCCAGACTCGTTTGATAACACAGTCTAGTATGTGCATTTCTGGAGCCTTCGCAGCCCAGCAGCATCCCGCGGCTTAGAAACTGCACTATGCAACTTTCTCATCCGGGATGCATGAGTTTCCCTTGGCACATGTGTTACACGCTAAGCACATGTAAACCGCACACCGGCAGATTCAGCAAAGAAATGTTAGAAGACATTATTGGAGGAAGAGAGGAAATGAAAGAGTCAGAGACAGAGCAGGAGATAAGACTAGAGTCAAGATAAAACTGTTTTTCACTGTCTGCCTGCAGTACAGGTAGGATGCAAGATGGATCCTGGATTATCCGTCGATTGGGGGCGAATCACTGGGAAAATGGCCAAAGTTGAGTAGTGCGTCTTTAAGGAAGCTAAGATCATTCAATGTCTGCACCAGGATGTTGCATATCTGCTGTAAGTCTATTGTGGAAAGTGTAATCAGTTTTACAGCATCTGCTGGGGAAGCAGCATCAGAGACTTAAAGAAACTTTTCTTTAAAAAATTAAAAAAGGATCAAGAAGGCTGGTTGTGTGTTGGTGTGTGATCTGAGCTCCAGGAGCTGATAGTCCAGCCCCACTAGGAACTCACCATGTTGTGATCACAGCTATGAACGCAGATCCAGCCAATCCTGGTGAAACAACTCGCTCCTCCACGTCACCTGATATACAGACATCATCAACTTTACTTCTCTGTTTGTGATTATTAAAGTGCAGATGTGTCTGATAGGGACATATGTCGCATGATGCATGACACGTCCTCTGTGTTCAGGGAGGTGTTGAACTGCTGCCTCACAGACAGAAGCTACAGCTCCTTGTAGCAGCAGACCCAGGTTGAAGTCCTGGAATCGGTTATGTTGCTGTTTTGTTCATCCCACCCTCTCTCTCTCTCTGTCTCTCTCTCTCTCTCTCTCTCTCTCTCTCTCTGTCTGACCTGCTTTCTGGTCTAATAAAGACCCTGAAACCTAAAAATATTTTCCCAATGTTGAGCATGAAAATGGAGGTAAACTGTTTTTTTTACAACATTGTGACGGAAAACAATCAACAGCAAAACACTGGCAAAGAGGAAAATGACCATCATGAGTCTTTTACATCCAGATTTACTGTAAATGCTTTAAAAAATTGGAATATGTGTATAAGCTGTATATTTTTCCCTTTATAGGAATTCTTTTTTAATCTTATTTATTAAATCATTTTGTGCTTCCTGTTTGAACAGTACATTGCAGCTTCACTCTGCTGAATGGTTAAATAATCTCCCAGTGTGGTTATTCATTTAAGAATGTTGGAATATAATAGATAATGTTTTAAAGAAGTTACATGTGTTTTTGCAAGAAACAAATAACAAAAAAAAAAAACCACCAACAGCCACTCACTGCTACTTTTGTTGCACAATCACAAAAAAATGCTGTGAAATCCTGGAAGGACTGAAGAATGCTGCAGAAGTTTCTGAAAATGATGGACAATTCTTCACATCCTCCACTGGTTCCCAATATATTTTTCCTGAGGACCCCCTTCATGCAACTACCATAAAGTTATGAAATTTCAGGGTAATCTCAAGTAAAAGACGTCTTTTTGGACTCAACGATGTGAAAAATCAAAAGCCTGAAGAGACACAGGAAAGTCAGCTTTGTCAGGGTGAAAAAAACAGAAATGATTTAGCTAATGTGAATCCAGATTCTTTGTGAAACTTGTTTTCCTGCCCATGATGTTGGAGAGATTGCTAAGTAAGGACACTTACTGCAACAACTTGTAAGAATCAGGACAAAACAGCTTAAAAGGACATAAATGAAAATATTAAGTTCCAATTTTGCTACAAATTCAATAATACGTCACTGAAAACAGAAAAGAATGACCTGCACTAATTCACAACTATCAGTGTGGGAAAGATTCTGAATGAACGGGTTATTTCTTTTAGCCCTGTATGTGTGTGTGTGGATGGATTAATGGCATGTGTGTGTGTTTCCTCAGAAGCTGCAGTTTTTCCAGGAGGAGAAGAACAAAGAGATCGAGGCTCTACGTCAGCGAATCAAAGAACTGGAAGAGAATCAGCGTGCCAGCAGTGGGAGTGACAGTCGTCTGAAGAGGAGGAAGATCTAGTTTGACGTCAACGGTCCGAGGCTGACCCCGTTAAGAAAAACTGCAGGTGCACGGCGTTATCGCTCATGTTCAGAGTTGTACTTCAGCTACATTTACCAAGAAAAGTGGCGCTCTTAAAAGAATTTACAGTGCAGGTGTAATGCTCGTGTAGATCTGCTGTTTCACTGCTTGGCTCGCAGGTGACGATGTGCAGAGTACATATAAACACATGCTGCAGTCCAGTCCAAGAGCGTAATCCAATTAGACTCCTGCAAGGAAGGACTGGAGAACGGAGGGGACAAGGGGCAGGAGGAAGCACACTTCTGAATGAATCACATCAGAGGGACACTAATCCTATTCAAGAAATTAGAGCTGTTTATATTTTTCCATTCAAAGAAATGACTGAACTTGATTTATGTGGCCTGCTTGTTTTATTCGAGCTGTAAAATGCTTCTGTTGTCTGGATCCAGCAATGTTTAAACTGTTGCTCAATAAATACTTTAAGTTAGAAAGTATTCCCTTTGAGTCTTGATGACACTGGAAATGACAAATGGGAAAAAAAAGCCTGCCTGGCTCTGACTGGGAAAGAAAAAGCTCCCTACCTGCAGGCCCAAATGACTGCATTTTTTGCTTCAATGATTCAATGAGAACAGTTTATATGTGGAAAGAATTTTGTTCCTTAATTTTTCAATCAAATAGGATAGATTTGAAACCAAAAAAGAGATTTGAGAGCTAAAGAGAGTAAGTGGCAATCAAATTACGACATACGACCATTTTGCTTATAAATCTGTCCTCTTTGCTTGCAAGTTCTAAAGTTTTGTTTGCAAATTCAACTGCACTTGATGGGCGGGGCCTGCGCTGGTGGATGAGAGAAGAGTTTCTATTGGTCGGTTTGACCTGGCTCCAGTTACGCCTTCCGCAAACTTCTCCCTTGTGCTGTGCTGCTTTGAGGCAAGTTGATAGCCTGTTGCTCTTGAAAGGTTTCCCATAAGTAGTGAATTGCACTAAATATCGTTGGCTACATCCTGCCGTACATTCACAACAACAACACAAGTACTGAATTATAATGCTAATGAGTGAGTAAACAAAAAGTCATGGTCATTAAAACAGCGAATGAAGATCAATGGAGTGTTCCCAATGAATCAGTAGATCCGTAGATCCATTCCATAATATTACAGACACATAAATCTGAGTTCGGTAATGTGCCTGAATTTGTAAAATTATTCGCCACGTGTGTTGGTTGACATGAGAACAGCTGTAGTGAGAAGGAGAGGAGTAGCAGCAGCAGCAGCCCGCTACACAGTGGAAACTGGCACCGCGTTCAGCAGTAGCTTAGTAATCCACCGTAGTACACTTAATGTTTACTCACTCATTAGGCTACTCTGCTCAGGCCGTGACCAGCAGAGACAACCATGTTGCTGCTAATCAGTGTGCTTGCAGCAGCAGGGCATTATAATTCATTATAACTAACGACATATAGTGCAATTCACTACTTATGGGAAAGCTTTCAAGAGCAACAGGCTATCACCTTGCCTAAAAGCAGCACAGCACAAGGGAGGAGTTTGCAGAAGGCGGAGCTGGAGCCAGGTCAAACCGACCAATAGAAACTCTTCTCTCATCCACCAGCGTAGGCCATACATACTAGGGCAAGAGTATGCACTTTTAATTTTTAATTTAAAAAAAATATGTTTTCTTACTGCTGCTGAGTTGTTAAAATTTCCTTCGGGATTAATAAAGTATCTTTCTATCTATCTATCTGTCTATCTGTCTGTCTGTCTGTCTGTCTGTCTGTCTGTCTAGTTCAGTTGAACTCGCAAGCAAAACTTTAGAACTTGAAAGCAAAGAGGACAGATTTTTTAAGCAAAATGTTTGTATGTTTTTACTTACAAACATTAGTTTTGATTGAAGTTGATGAATATATTCTCTCTCATTTCTTTATTTTTTTATTGCAACCTGTTCTGTTTCGGATTTTAAAAAAAAAAATTGATTGCCACTTACTCTATTTTGTTCTCAAATCTCTTTTTTCGGTTTCATATCTATTCTATTTGATTGAATAATGAAGGAACAAAATTATCTCCATATATGTGTATTATGTGCAGGAATATTTCCAGATGAATCAGTTCCTGGTGTCAACAAGTAGAAACTTTTTTACAAATTCTACCCATTAGCACTTCTGATTGGAATTTCTAAGCGGTTGATCAGCCAGGAACAGAGGTGACCTGCACCTGTTTGGGATTAAAGATAATTTCATTGTTCTCTTGCACTTGTGTCGATGCCTCATGACAAGACGATTGCCCCCCCCCACCCTTTTTGTTCCTTCGCCGCTCCTCACAGGGATGGCACACCTGAATGAAGACGCTCCGCCTGCTGAGGTGCTGATTTTGTGCGTTGTAATCTGTTTATCTGTGCTGTTCAGCTGGCGTCTAAAGGGGGACAGAGAGCTAATCTCTATGGGAACATTAGGTAACGCCGTTGCATAACATTTCATGTCAACGAAAGCCAAAGAGCTCAGCCTTCACTCACCTTACACAGACATTTCCTTCTCACACAAGTGTGTTGTGCGTAATCTGCATCGCCATTCCATGTTCTGCTCATACAAATGCATGTATGTTTGTCATCTGGTGGTTTTCTGTCCTTGTTTTGCTGTCGGAGCTTTGGAGCAATCGGGGCAGACCTGAATTAAAATAGGATTAGAGATCATGATACCATCTTAACCTTTGTTGTTTGAGGAGACAGAGAGGGTTAAGATGAGTAGGTGTGGTCTGGGATGCCCATGACGGCCCACTTGACTCATGGCTCAGACGCCCCACCCCTCACCCCTCCTCCTCCTCCTCACCTTCCTCCTCCTCTTCACCTGTGTCTCATGTGCTTGGCCATCAATGTGCAGTTGTCTGTTGCAGAGCAGAGACAAGGATACTATGTTGGTGTGGTTTTGACTTTAGCATGTAAGTGAATCTTTTCTTTGGGTCCTTCTGGACCAAAAAGAGGAACTTTTTACCTTTTTTGCCTTTTTTGTGTTATTTACAACGGAGACACAACGACCATGTTTTGATTGGAGGGAGCGGTTTGGAGTCTTGGTAAGAAAAGTTCTCATTTTAATTCTCTTAACCCTTATGATCTCCATGGCTTTTCCTAAATGTCTCCCATCATGCATAATTCTAGTTCAGCATTTAGAGCTTTATGCTTCCCGTAACTTATTCCTATATTAGAAAATTTGTTAAGGTTCAATCATTTAATGGTGCCTGCTGCAGAAATGCCCGGAGGCCGGTACCAGGTGGGGGGCACCAAGCTGCTCCACAGCCAGTACAGCCTGACAGACAGCTCCGACGGCGGCCCTGAGGATGAGGACCCCGTTCAGCGCCTCACTCCCCTGCAAAAGCTCACTGCAGACATGTGCAAGGATGAGAAGACGATCAAAGAGCTGATCATTGGCCGCAGGGTTGGCTTCTACAAGGTCCGCGGGGAGATCGGCTATGGAACCTTCTCCAGGGTCAAACTGGCTTTCCATGCCCTGACTAAAGGTAGATTACTGTGATGGTCGCATGAGAAATATTTCATCAATCTCTCCATCTCACCTCTCTTTTGTAAAAGCGCTCATTTCCTTTAGGTAGGAAAACAGAACTTCCTAGAAAAAAAGACGGATGAGCAGAACTCTTTAACCCAATATTGTCTACTTTAATAAATACAGCTGGATTTTAACTCACATCTTTAATACACTCCCTCAGATCTTTAAATGAGGCCTCAAAAGAACAACAAATCGTGAAATATTACATTTTATTATTCATTTAACAAAAACAAAGCCAAAATGTGTGGAAAAGGAAGTCCATCCTTACTGCTTCCATGGGAGTTCAGAGGTGCTGCTGATCAAATGCACCTGATTAACTGATCATCTGATCCAACTACAAGACATCTGGAACAATGTAGCACAGATGTCTGATCAGCACTTTTTTTTTTACATAGAATATTTTACTTCTAAGGACATGTACAGTGATGCATCTTTTTTATTTTTTATTTTAAGTTATTTTATCTTATAAATGTTTTTTAAAAGTTTTATAAAAAACATTTATAAAATAATAAATCCTAATCTACAAAAATATGGCTGTACCATTTTATTTATTTTATCACTGGAGCAAACATGGTAATTATAAACGTGTGTATACATGTTAAATTATTTCATATATTTATTTATTCTTCAGGGAGGGGCAGTGTATTGGATGACTCACTGATGTCTGCTAAAGGGGCTAAATCACAAATATACCATCTCCACCCATGCATATACTGGAACATAGCTTCTAAACAGGCGTCCACTGTAGTGGACACTATGCATGAGCTTAAGAGACACGTACATGAACAAATACATGCAAACCTCAATAAAGTTTAGACCAATAATGAGTGTAATATACCCAGATCTGGTAAGGAGGAGAGGATATATTCATCTATGCAATGATACACTTCATTTTAGAATTCAGAGGATCTGAAACATATGATCTTCAGGTCTTGATTTATGAACTGATTCCTCATCAAGTGGGACGATTTCATATTAACAGGCACAGCTGAAGTCACTGGACGGCTGTCAGGGGACATTTTTTAACTTTGTTTGCTCTCTGTACGCGTTGATTCACAATTTGCTGAGAAAATGACCATATTTTATCACTTCATAGGACATACAAAGTCCCCCCTCATGCAACCACACGGAGTTCTCACCAATCATCACAGATCAGGTTACGTTCCAGATATTTCAGAGAAGAAATGTTTCATACTGACCACTTACTTCTGTAGGACTGGTATTATTTTAGAGAAGTTTTAAAGACTTGTGACATCCTTCAGCATCACAATAAAACTTTTTTTTTATGGTGGAAATTTTGAATTTCCAAGTATCAGACTGAATCAGACTAAAGTGAGTGGCCAATAAAGGGTTAAACAATTCCACCCAAGTTTTCCTTTCCTGCTCCACACCCAGCAGCTAATGTCGGGGACAAGTCCTCAGCTGCATCCCTGTCCCACTCCTTTCATCAGAATATCCGTCTGTCCCTCCGCAGACAAAGTGGCTCTGAAGATCCTGGACAGGATGAGGCTGGATTCTCAGGCCCAACGTCTGCTTTCCAGGGAGATTGTCAACATGGAGGTCCTGCGGCACCCCAACGTGATCCGTCTGTACGAAGTGGTGGAGACGCCGAGCCGCCTCTACCTGGTGCTGGAGTACGCAGGAGGAGGAGACCTCCACAACCGGATCTACAACGAGGGAAAACTGTCAGACAACGCCAGCAAGATCACCTTCGCCCAGATCCTCTCCGCTGTCAAATACATGGTTGGTGATCCTTTTAATCCCTCACGTAGATTATCCACCGGGTCCGAAGCCAGTCTGAGAAACTTTACTCTGTGTTTTATGCAGCACAACATCAACGTCATCCACCGGGACCTGAAGGCCGAGAACGTTCTGTTCACCAGCAGCAGCTGCGTGAAGGTTGCCGACTTTGGATTCAGCACGCGGATATCGAACCGCAACAACGCCCTCGACACCTTCTGTGGCTCTCCGCCCTACGCGGCCCCGGAGCTCTTCAAGGACGAGACATACCTGGGGCCTCCGGTGGACGTGTGGGCCATGGGGGTCCTTCTTTTCTTCATGGTGACCGGCACCATGCCGTTCCGTGCCGAAACCATGGGCAAGCTGCGGCGCTGCATCATGGAAGGCAACTACACCATCCCCCCCTGGGTGCCCGGCCCCTGCCAGAGGCTCATCAAGGGCATCTTGAAGCCGGTCCCCATCGAGCGCTACGCCGTAGACCAGATGCTGGGCTGCGATTGGCTCTTGCCTGTAGAGTTTCCCTGGTCATTGGTGCCCTCCGAGCCTCCGAGCGCTCTGCAGAGCCTGCTGGACTCGGAGCAGGACAACGGTGAGGAAGACGAGGAGGAAGACGTGAGGAGCGAGCTGGAGGAGCTCGGCTTCACCGCAGAGCACCTGCAGAACAATCAGCTCAACGACAGCCGCAGCCCCGTCACCGGCGTCTACCGCATCCTGCTGCACCGAGCCCAGAAGAGGAGGGGCTGCGACTGTCCGCCGGTGGTCCGAGGAATGGTGAGGGACCCCAAAAGGGAAGGGCTCCGGGCCTACAGGGGCCTCAGGCACACCTCCAAGTTCTGTGTGCTTTCATAGAAGGCTGATGAAACATAAAGAAAGTTTTTATACCAAAATGTTAACAACTAGGAGTTTTTAATATTTGATATGGCTTCTGGTGGAAAAGTGACTTGTAGGTTTTGTTTTTTTTTGTTTTTTTTACAGTTTGCAACTTTTTATCTTCTATTCTGTCCAATGCAACTTCTCCAGATAGCCTGAGATATATGTGAAAGTGCCTGATGAAATAAAGGAAGGAAAGAGGTTGTGACTTATTTTAAGTTCAAATAAACGAGGTTGTTTCCCTCTCAAATGATCTGACTCAGATGTTTTTCTCAGGCCTGACAAGGTGAAATAATAACCCAAATTCCAAAAACAGGTGGGACCATAAAATGTAAATAAAAACAGAATGTAATGATTTTCAAATCTCATCAACCCAGATTTTATTCCCAAAAGAACTTAACAAGCATATCAGATCTAAAACGGAGACGTTTCATGGACAACAAGAGGCTGGAAAAGCCGTTTGCACAAATTAAAGAACAACTGGAGCATTTGATAAGTAATTAGATTAGTTGTCCATCCATCCATCCATTTTCTGTACCGCTTAATCCATCCAGGGTCGCGGGTGGGCTGGAGCCTATCCCAGCAATTA
>JBBBVU010000020.1:23291855-23303387 GCA_037177055.1 Atherinosoma microstoma | reverse complement strand
ATTAAAGCTAAAATGGTTTTTTGAACCAGGCTGTAAACATGTTTATTTCTGCTGTGAAGTTGGCCTTTTTAACATGGAAGTCTATGGGAATCTGCTCTGTTTTGCAGCCAGCACCTAGTGGAGGAGGAGGGAACTGCAATTTTTGGCACTTCCACATAGGCTTCACGCTTCTACGACGGAGTTTGCCCCTTGGTTCTCACTCAAAATTGTTCTCTTACTGACCTTTAATTTTGTTACATGTTGCACCTTTAAGCACCTGAATTAAAACAACACTACATAAGTTTCTGAACTTAAAAGTCTGTTCTTTTAACTAATTTCATGGCACATTGACATTGATTATTTACATTCCTGGAGCCATCGTTGCCCTGCAGTTTCCTGAGGCTGAAAAAACTGCACTACACCTTATTTTTCTTCATCTTATCGATGTCACAAGACTGGCTTCGTCATAATGTTTTACTGAAGACAGTTAAGTCTATCTGAATTAAACTTTAGGACATGAACTGTTTCTCAAAAGCTGAAACAATTTCCTGAGGTTCTTATTTCAGTATCAGAATACCACAAGGAGACAGCACAACAGCTTCCTTTCAACTATATTCTTCCCTCTGTTCATAGCAGCTCATTTCAGTTGGTGTTGGGAGCGACTCAGCTCCACTCTGCCCCCTTTTTCATGGATTGTTCCTCTTTTGAAATTTGTCCTACAGCTTTTCATGACCATGTATGTGTAAATTTTGTTTTTTAATCATAATTTTGTCTGTACATTTTGTTTTTTAAATTGTTTGTTATTGCAATTTTATTCTTGATTTTATATCTGTAATGCAGTTGATTCTGTAGAGCACATTGGTCAGCGGGCACTATTTTAAAATGTGCTATATAAATACATTTTGAATTTAATTGAATTGAAATTGGACAGAAGCTCCAGAAAACCTTTTAAGGATGTTATAACCGAACAGGAGAGCATGCAATACCTAACCATAGAGCTCACACAAGCACACATCAAACTGGACTGATCATTTTATTCTCAAATACTTACCAATACTCCCAAACAGCTAGCAGTGATAACTCTAAGCTCATTACAAGTACACTGAACTTACCCAGTTGTGAAAAACACTGCATTAACGAGAAAAATGGAAGAAATGTTAAAGCCAGCAAAAAAGGTAAATTAAATAAAATCCCATTGGGATTTCTCCTTCACATATCTGCTTTATAATTCTGGGTTTCTGTATTTTATTCAAGTGTTGAGAGGATTATAATTATTTATATGGCAAAATGTCACTGATGTTTAAAATTTTGTCTCACTCCTATGAACAGTTTAAATGAGAACACCAAATTTACAATCTAAATCTTCTTGTTAAGGTATCAGAGTTATGGTCATGATTTTAAGCTTAAGACAAAAATACTGATGGAGCATAATTATCTAATTTCTTTCTTAATCTAAATGAACATATAACTTCCTATGAGACTTTGTTACTAATATCAAAATAAAAAAAAGCATAAGCAAAAGGTTTTGGATTTTCCACTATTCAGGTACAGTGAATGCAGCATGGTTTAAAGATGGAGATGAAGATGGAGAGCGTTATGATTCTACACTAAGTTGGTACTGCTATGTACATTAAAACGCAGATAGGAACAGCCGAGGTCAGCCTGATACAAAGTGACAGGCTGGCGCTGCATACGAGGTGTGAGTTGATAGTTACTCAAACCAAATTTACACTCACAAGCACAGAAGAAGTGGTGTCTTTCATTTTACATTTAATGGAAAATTCTGGTTGGTTTCAGTCAGGAACATTTTCAATTTGTGTTTTTTTTCTTTTACTGTTTAAGTTATGCTTACTTTGAACTCCTCACCTCCATCTTGCACATAAACAAACATATGAATATCCAGGGTGGTAAGGTCAGACAGCAAGCATCCCCAAAGGGGGATCACTTATGCAGTTAGCAAAATGGCCGTCCCAAGCGGCTAATTTCTTTGTTTACTTTCAGTCAGACTTGAAAACGAACATTTAAGATGATTCATGCAGGTGGGGGGGATGGGAATCCAGCAGGGTGTTCCACTTCTCACTTTACTAAATGTATTTTTTACCCCCATTTTTTCTAGTTTCTCACGCATAAATAGAGTACATATGAACATCCGTAGGCTACCTCACTTTCTTACCATACCATGGTATGTCTATTAAATGTGTAATATTCACATTCTTCTTATAGGCCTTTAATCATTTTATTTTGTCTACACTTAACCAAAAACATGCTTTCTCATTAGCTGACACACTTGACTGGCATTGACATGGACACATTATTTTCCTCTCAGGAATTCTCCCCTCCTGGCGACCCGAAGAAGCTCCACCACAGCCACTGGATAACAGATACCTGATCCTGCTTTGGGAACCTCTGAAATCTTCTCCACAGTCAAAACGATAGCTCTGTTTGATGAACAAATAACGGTTCGGCCGGGGCTGCAGGATCACGGGCAAACGTGTTTTGAGTTAGTTCTCAGCAGGGAGAGGAGACACGCATACTGTTGAGGAAATACGATGAGTGCGGGAATAACATTTATGGGGAAGAGAACATCAGAGCAGGTTTGGTCGAGCCCTCGTTAACATCAAAACAAAAGCAAAGGGTGTGTGTTTGATGTGGATCCCAACTGAGAAGACCAGATTGAGCTCGAATGGACTATAACTTGTGCAGGAGGTGGTCACCACGGGGAGGAAGACATGACGACATTCCCGCTGCACAGTGCTGCTTTACACTTGAAATACTTCGGATTTCTAGGCCGCAAATCATCAGATTTAATGAAGGTTGAGCTGTTTCTTGCTTCTGTGCATTGAATCTGAGAAAGATGAGAGAAACATCATCTGTGCCTCTGTTTCTTTCGTCCTTCACATCACAATCTGACCATGATATGATGATTGCTAACCATTACTATCATAGACAGGGTTATCACGAAGCAACAGTCTTTGATGCTGATGTTCCAGAATTTATCCTCACTGCCTGATCTGTCTATTCTCTATTGTTAAAACCACTGACTTTCATGTGTTTGCCATGTTTACACACTGAGCTGTGGAATAATATTTTATAAAAAAAAAACTCAATGCAGTAGCAAACTCCCTCCCACCCTTTTTCTGGCTGCTAATCTGCTGCTTTTGTGTACACTGACAATAATGGAGGTGGCAGAGGCAACTGTTTGTTGTGTGAAAGCATTTAACATACATAAAATCCTCCCAAATCCACGCTGCATTATTTAAAGCAAGAGTCAACTGTCAGCTCAAATCAGATATGTTGACATATGCAGGACAGCGATAATGTCTGGGGATTTCCCAGTTGCACCAGACTTCAGCTTTAGCAAAAGTAGGACACCAATACATTTACAAAACCAAACTAAACGTCAGTAAGTGACATTTCAACAGTAGTTATTGGTGTCACATCTTTATGCAACAGATACCCCATTAAAAGGCAATCTATGCTTTTGGGTGTCAGACCAAGAACTTATGGTGTAACTGTGTTGCCTACCTCACATTCTACTCTTCAGCTTCCCTGTAGCCCGATGTGCTCCTCTGCCGAAATGCAACTTCACGTCAGTGGGATTGGTTTGCTTGGTGTGCATGTGTGTGCACAACAAAGCATGTATTGTGCAACAGGAATGTTAAATGAACTACCTGTAAAGGGGTTTGCTTATGCCAACATAATGCTTGTTACTGTCTTCATGTTTTTAAGGCTCTGCTTGTCTGCGTATACACACAATTGACTGGTTGTACACAGTAAAGAGGGCAAATTGTTCATCATTTTTGTGTTTTATGTGTGTAAATATGATTGTCGTTTTGCATTTACAAGCTGGAAACAGCTTTGCATCATTCAACTTTTGTTTTTGATCACCATTATTTGAAGAGAATCACAGAAGCATGGCTGCCAGTGAGGGATTTGATTACAGACTAACAAAGGCATGAAAGCACACGATGGACCAGGATCACATACAGTAGCCTACAACTTATAGGGTCCACTCCCAGTTCTTCACTCATCTAATGAAGCACCGCAAACCTCTTGGTCACCAGAATGGTGGCAATAGCTGGGCTCTCCCTATCTCTAAGGGAGAGCCCAGCCACCCTGCAGAGGAAACTCATTTTGGCCGCTTGTATTCGCAATCTCGTTCTTTTGGTCACTACCCAGAGCTTGTGACTGTAGGTTAGGGTAGGAACGTAGATCATCCAGTATATCGAGAGCTTTGCCTTTTGGCTCTGTTCCTTCAACAAATCGATCCAGAGTCCACATCACTGCCAATGGTGTACTGATCCACTTGTCAATCTTCCACGCCATTATTTGCTGACTCATGAACAAGACTCGAAATACTTGAACTCCTCCACTTGGGGCAGGATTTCATACCCTGACCCAGAGAGGACTCCATCCTTTTCTAGTTGAGGATCATGTTTTTTGATTCGGAGGTGCTGATTCTCATCCCAACCACTTCACACTTGGTTATGAAATGCTCCACTGAGAGTTGGAGATCATGGCCTGATGCAAAAATCAGACCCGATCCTGAGGCCCCCAAACCAGATCCTCTCAACACCTAGGCTGCATCTAGAAATTCTATCAATAAATGTTATGGTTACCCTCACTGGAAATGACTCCGACTTACTGCCGGCAATGCGGACCAAGCTCAGACACCGGTCATACAGGGACCGCACAGTTAGTACAAGGGGTCTGATACTTGATACTCCCAAAGTAACCTGCATAGGACTCCCCAAAAGTCTTCTCCAAGTACACAAAGCACATGTTGACTTGTTGAACAAACTACCGTACTTCCTCCAAGACCCTGGAGAGGGTATAGAGCTGGTCCACTGTTCCACGACTAGGACAAAAACCACACTGCTCCTCCTCAATCTGGGACTCAACTATCCGACGGACCCTCCTCTCCAGGACCTCTGAATAGACCTTTCCAGGTAGGCTGAGAAGAATGAACCCTCTGTAGATGGAGCACAACCTCCAGTCCTCCTCTTTAAAAAGTGGGACCACCATCCCAGCCTGCCAGTCCAGACGTACTGTCCCCGATGTCCACGTGATGTTACAGAGGTGTGTCAACTAAGACAGCCCCATAACAGCCTTAGCCTTGAGGAACTCCGGGTGGATCTTATCCATCCCCAGGGCCCTGAGAGTTTTTCAACTACTGACTCTAACCCTGGAGATAGGAGGGCTCACCTCTGAGTCCCCAGACTCTACTTCCTCATCGGAAAACGTGGTGGGATTGAAGAGGTCTTCAAAGTATTCCCTCCACCAGCCCAAAACGTCCTGATTCGAGGTCAAATTGACTAAAACTAGACTAAAACGCATGATTTATAGAACTAAATTATGACTAAAATAACTTGTGACTTGACTGCTGTCACAGTTAACACTGTGAACATTTCCAATGTGTTGACTGAATGACTTGTTTAGACGTTCACATCTTGGATATATATGTGTTTCAGAACAGAGGCACTCGGATGAAAAATTCTGTTTAGTTGAGGAGGGTCATGCCTGAGCAGAAGCCCCCCGGGGTCCTCTCGCTCACTCTGCCCTGTTCCTCATGTCATGACCCCACTGTGACCTCCATCACTTCTCACTTCCCGCTCTGCATTTTCCCACCGACATAATGATGCACTACTGATGGCCTCTGAGTCCATTCAGATATGGCTGCTGCCACCTTATTTAATCAAAACTCAGAAGAGGGCTATAGGTCAAAGTCTTTTCGAAGATGTGTTCCTACTTGGTACTTTTCAAAAATAAACTTCAGCCTGCTGTTTCAGAGATACAATGAAAAGACCAAGAGGAAAGCTTGTTCTCAGATGACAATTAAGTGTTAAAACTCCGACGCTGTTTAAACTGCAGGTGAAGTGTGTTTATAGCTCGGTCCAGAGGTTCCTTTTGGAGTGACAGCCTTGTCAAATAAACATCAGGCTAAGTGTTGCCGCTTATTCCCTCATTTCCCCACAAAAGTCAAACACGTTACAGTCATATATAATGCTACCAACAGGCACTTCTGGATGGAGTTAGTATTTCACATTCAAGTTCATTTTAATTGTTGCTTATGAAATGATTTCCTGTTAGAAAAGGCTGAAAAAGTCTCCTTGTTATAATGAAGCTATTAAAATTTAGACAATTGATGGTTTTCAATGTATATTTATCCATAAAGCGATGTTGTCATTCAATTTTTGTGGTGCCTTGGGAATTTTTTCCCTTTTTACACTGAAAGCCATTTTACATCATTTGTAAGAGTGGTGGTGTCATATTACTAAATATATTACATGCATAAATCCAAATGAAAGTATACTTCTGGTTTCACTTTAGTGTGACTGTTAGGATGGAAATGTCAGGCTGTTGTTTGGTTCAGGCTGAAATACAACTACAGCTAATGAGTAGATTGTAACAAAAACCTTTTAACAGTTAACTGGCTGGTTTTCTTTAAAGGCAAAAAAAGAGAACAAAATGAAGCAATGGTGGAATTCCATCCATCGTCTATTCCCACTTATTCCAATTCAGGGTCGCGGGGGGAGCTGCAGCCCATTCCAGCTGTTATCAGGTTGCCAGTCCATCATAGCTGGTCTTATCTCTCCTAGAAATTATTTGCAGGAGGTCTGTGAAAGAAGCCACCAACCTTCTGATTGGCAAACTGCTCAACCCCCTCAGCCACAGTCAGCCCCATGACTTGCTTACACAAAATGTATATCACATAGTGCAGAGGTGTAAATGTTCAATTCAATTCATCTTTGTTTGTATAGCGCCAATTCACGACAATGTCATCTCAGGGCGCTTCACAGACAATCAGTTTGAGCCAATCTGATTGTCATTCATTGTTACCAAATGTTACCTTTAGGACAGATTATATACAACTTTAATATCATGTATCACTTGTATGCAGATGACATCCAGCTCTACTTTACATTTAAGAAAACTGAGACATATAAACTTGCTAGACTCCTTGATTGTGTTGAAACAATAAAAGGGATGGTTTATAACTTCCTCCAGTTAAATCCAAGACTGAGGCTCTAATCATAGCTCAAATAACATGGTTCCTGAAATAATGCAGAATCTTAGGCCCTTGTCATCCTCGGTTTGCTCAAGTTTGAGAAGCGTAGGTGTGAAATTTGATCATTTCCTGTCATTCAAATAAGATCATGGGCAAAGTCATGTTTCTCCCACCTAGGTAATATTAGTATTCTGTAGATGACCATGGTCTCCCAGGAATTCATTCCTTCATTTAATCCCTTATTGATTACATCAGTTATATCTTCACAACTCAATAAAACCTTCACCATCTACAATCCATTCAGGACGCTGCTGTTATGTTACACACCAGGTCAAATGTCACCCCTCTGCTCTGTTTCTACACTGGCTTCCGGTCACTTACAGGATTCACTTCAAAATACTTCCCATTACATACTGGGCTCTACATGGACAAACACCCACATATCTGTCGGATCTCATCCACATCCACACCTCTTCAGGTGCTCTCAACTCTACTAACCAGAAGCTGTTGTCTATCCCATGACCCCACCTGAAGACATGTGAGGAAGAGCTTTTACTTCCTTTGTCCCAGACTCTGGAACTTTATCCCCTCCAGAACTGGATCTGCTGATAGTGTAGACAGCTTTCTGTATAATTGCCTTTGGTTAATTTGGTGTTGCTGCTGTACATCCTTTTATAGATATTTTATTTACTTTAATTTGTCATTGTTTTATGTTCTGCTTTTATGTTGTTATGAATTTTATTGTAAAGCACTTTGTGATTTTATCAGTAAAAGGTGCTTAGAAATAAATGTTACATAACAATAATCTTATAACAAAAATGATTTATCTGAATTTGAGATCATTGGGGGAAAAAAGGGTCTTCTCCGTTTTAATGATTTTCAAGATACTTCGGGTTTCATATTATGGGTAAAGGTCCCCACCGCGGTGAGCAGGGGGTATTTGGAGTACCAGAGGCTGCTCCTGCAGGGCTGCAGTATCAGGACTGGGAGTCAAATTGGACATTTTCTGTTTTTCTGTACAGGGCAAAGGAGAACAACAGTTCACTTCCCTTCCTTATGGGACTAATGACTAACTGGAGTGAGAACTAAAGTAGCAAAATGTTGATATTGTACAATTTCTGAGGCATTATTGTGAAATTGCTACATATTTCTTCATGGACTGGTGTACATATATCAAAATCAATCATGAGATTGTAAGAAGAAGGAGATAAGTAAGAAGATTAATTGTAACCATGAAAACTGTTTCCTAAAATTATATTTTCCTTCTGTTCACAACTTAGAAAGTAAGAAGATTAAACATTTTTAATCATACAAAATAAATATCAACAATAATGTGATCATAATCAAGCTCTGCAGAGTAGAAACTCTTTTTAACGACTTTCCTCTTTCTAGAAGCATCAAAAGATATTTAGTGATTATTAAAAAATCAACTCAGTTTGTAGGATAATGCTTGATTATATAATTTGGAGGGCCAGAGCAACTTGTTTGCAAACATACGAAATAGTTAAACTTAATGTGCTGTAATCAAGCGGCGGCGGCTGATTGTGTGATTGCTGGCAATGTTGTTGTTGGCACCATCGCCTTTCTTTCTCTACTTCTTCCAGACCTGGATCTATTTATAGAGAACAAGACTTTGGTAATGGGATGATAAATGGACGCAGTGAGGCCTAATTTCACGGGGCAGGAAATCACTGGAGAAAAGCTAAACTGTAGAGGCTGTAATTATCCTCAGGGAGAGATCGGTCACAAAGTACAGAACGCCGCAGGAAATGGATGTATCATGATTCATGGCTGAGTAACATGTTGTACAGCCGGTCTTTTGCAGCATTAATGCACTTGTGTACATTTATGAGCTTTCTCAGGGGGCATTTTCTTTTTCTAAGTGATATACTATTCAAATGACCTCATCTTATTCCTCAGTTAGCCACTCACCAACGTTTCCTCTGCTACAGCTGCAGCTACACCACTTGATGTACATGGATTTATACTATAATGTAATATTTCAATAGTGTGG
This sequence comes from Atherinosoma microstoma, assembly GCA_037177055.1. Classification (NCBI taxonomy): domain Eukaryota; kingdom Metazoa; phylum Chordata; class Actinopteri; order Atheriniformes; family Atherinidae; genus Atherinosoma; species Atherinosoma microstoma. The sequence goes on along the minus strand of JBBBVU010000020.1, from coordinate 23,294,385 downwards.
ATGATAGGCGGATACCTGTGAGAGATTGTTTTGCTCTCTGTTCGTTGGCATGCACAGTAAAACATTTTAATTATCCATTTGCATCCGGGGGAATTAGCACATAAAAACCCAGTGGGGGAGTTTCCTGGGTTAGTCGATGACAGGTCTACAGAGTCATTGAGGTTATATAGCCATATAACTGTATGCATCAGATATGTGGCTACTGTAGAGCCATTTAAGTGTTGGGGAATGTTAATAATCATTCCACGTGTTAGGAATTTCTGTATTACTCTAGTATTTCCCTTGAATTCATCAGTTTATTCCTTTAAATGAAGTTTACAGGCAAGGCAACTTTATTTATGAACCAAAAACAAGAAACTGGTCAGGTTGTTGCATAGTTAAAAACACATAAAGGAGCACAAAACACATGTTAAACAGAGTAATGCAAAGTTGCTCATCAGGAAAGGCTGAAGAGTAAAATTGAATCTTCAGCAAACTTTTAAACAAGCAGGCATAGTCACAACACGCAGGATCCCATAAGGAAAACATTGGAAATCACTGGGGTTAAAAAGATGTTTAAGAGGAAAAACAAAGATCAAGTAAACCTAATAGACTTCTTGTTTTTATATATTGTTTTTGTTATTTTTCTGCATTCACATTTTTAATTAAATGAAATAAATATACTTCATTTATCCCAGAGGAAAATGGAAATATATATATAAATAAGATAATATGATAAATGGTCACTACAGTCTTTTTTGGTAACATTATAGAAAATAAAGTTCTGTGCAAATAAAATCTGAGCAATAACTCAAATATATTCTGTAAGATTTAGTGATGTAGAGAATGTGAGATGGGGGTGGTATTGTTTTATTCATTTGTTTATAAAAATGACCTAAATTGTAAATTACATATTTCAATTAATGTATGGATCTAATACATAATGTTTTATGATCTGCAATTCATAATTAAACATTTGGACTTGTTCATTCATTTAAATGTGACAATCTTCAATATAACTATGCATCTTTTTAAATGTGAAGTAATTAAAAACTTAAATAAAGTGAGTATAAAATGGGCCAATCCCCTCCGGTCTAAACTGTTTGTTATCCAGTAAAACAGCAGTCTGAACAGGACTGGACCATGCGGTCTCAGATCCCTGCTGGAGGCCTCTGCTGACTCTGAGTCCACCAGCAGAGGGAGTCATTGACAGCATGATATCATCTTCCATCTTTTAGCTTGATTACAGATGTCAGTCTTATCTTTTCTAGCTTTTGTCACCTCTTTATGTGACAGGAATGGTTGTGTTTCTCTGTTTTTCTGTGTTTTTTTCACACCATGTAATCCAAGCTGGTCTGGTCAGAGTCCTGTTTGGCCTTCTGAGTCTGTGGAGTAAATATGAAAATAAAGCTTCATGCAGGAAAGTCCTAATTAGTCTGTCACTCCAAACTAAGAGTTCCAACCTTTCCTCACCTCATCTGCCCCCTTCAGCTCCCCCCTCCCTGCTCTCCAATCCTATCCTCCCCCTCCTCACCCTTCAGTATCTTCACCCCCTGTCAGAGCTGGTCATGAGTGTCAGATTTAATCTGGTGCAGGGTCGAGGGAGCCCTGGGGTGCAGGGAGAAACCCATCATTGTGAGTTTGTTTGTGTGTGTATGTGTGTGTGATGGATATAACAGATAGAGGAAAGGATTGGGCTGCTGAGGAGGAAACAGCCTGACAAATTCAATAAAGCACTTCTGAAGAGTGCCCACTGCACATTCTGCTTCACTTTGCTTCTCAGAATAAATATGAGTTTGTCTGAATCTGCCGCGCGGCGCGTTACCGTCGTGTATAATTGTCTCATTTTTTCTCCGGGCCCGTCCTCTTCTCTTCTGTTGTTTCACTGAGTGAATCCAATTACAGGTGTCACCATAACTCACAGGGGTGGATGAAGAAGATGATGCGCGAATCTGGACGATTGATTGGCTGTTTGGAGGTTGATCACATTGATTATCCATGAAATGTGCCAAGCAGCAGCTTCTATCGCTCACTCCCAAATCAGACTCCTAAAGGTTTTTACTCAGGCTGTAGAGGGAAGGGGTGCTGGGGGTCTTTGTCTGACCTGACCATACTGACAGTGATACCTGAAGCAGACCTAAGATATCAGTCTTTCCTTGTAGGGGGAGGGGTTGAGGGAAAAGATGATTTATATGGAGATGAAATATGCAAACCAATAAAAGGACGTACATTCATTTTGATTAAAAGAGGAAGTTAAGATTGATTTGATCAGGCTGTAAACATTCAGAGCCAAAGAAATGACTTAAGTCAGCATTTATGGGAGCATCATATCTGTTGTGACATATAGTTTTTGATTCATTACAATAATGTGATGAGAAATCTGAGGGATCATCTTCTTCCATGCCATGACACTAATAGCTGCTTTTCTTCTTTTTTTTTGGGGGGGGGGGGGGGGGGGGTTCCTTGCGTACCCATGGAAAATAAAAAAAGGTAGTTGTGCCTTCCCTTTGAGACAATTCCTGTTAATTTTCCTCCTCCAGCTCTTTTCACA
>JBBBVU010000020.1:23214094-23243181 GCA_037177055.1 Atherinosoma microstoma | reverse complement strand
TAAGCGCCCTGAGATGACATTGTCGTGAATTGGCGCTATACAAATAAAGATGAATTGAATTGAATTGAATTGAATTGAATTGAATAAGTTGCATCAAACCAGTAAAATAACAAAACAAAACCTCATCATGACTAACAGTAGCATCATCAGGCTGTTACCATCATGTGACAAAGAAGGAAAACACTGTGGCTTCACATGTAATTTTATTGCATAAAACTCTGAGAATTGAAAACAAATGGCATATTTTGTGTCAGTAAAACAGTATCTCTAAATTAAAAAATAATCGAATCCGATATTTTAACTGACAGATATATCGAAGTATTGACTCCAGAGTATCGATACATCCATCCCTAATTTTCACACGCTGTAAGAATTCAACTGAACAGGATAAAGGTAGGAAGTGTATGAAGCAAACTTGTATAGAATAAATTTACTGAGCGGGTCGTAGGGCTGACTGAGAGAACAGGCGTGCACATTTGAAACAAAGGATCCAGTAATGTGTTGCACCGGTTTGTTAATCAAATGTAAAATGAAAAATAAAAAAAAAAAAACAGAAAATTTACGCATTTCTTCTATTTTTATTTCCTAAACTGAAATGAAAATTTAATAACAAACTGTTATCTTTTTTCTTATTTGTGTTCAGAATAAAAATGGACAAAACAGATAATGATGCCTGAATTTGATTTGATCATTTTCATTAGAAGTCACATGACCCAGAGGTTATCACTGCTCTGTTTACGCTGTGTTGACTACACATCTAAAGCTGTGTTGAGCTTAAATATAGTATAGCATTGTTTCACTTTATTTCATTAAATAAATAAAAAATATTGCATAAAAAAAAAGATTTTATGTGTTAAAGAATGTGTTATTTTTTGTTTATTTCCACCCAGATTCATAGATACTGAGCAGTTGGATAGATTGTTTATGATTGACAGCACTCGCTCCTCTTGGATTCAACATTCAACAAGGATTGAATCTTCTGTCTATCTCCAACAAAACAAGCAAAAATAAGCGATTTTTCTTTTTTTTGGATTTCATTTCCCCCAAAAAATCCCAGACTGATAGGTCAATGAATGGATGGCTTGCTGAACAACTTTGTCTCTAAATATAAAGGAATAACAGGATACATAAAGAGAATTACAGCTCATTAAATGTCGACATTCGCTAATTAAAATGAAACAAACTGAGCTGAACCAACGTCATTAATGCATCCACTGCTCTGGTTTCCCTGTTGGTTCCTGGAGAGGAAACATACAACAATATCTAGACATGTAACACAACACATTATACCTTTCATCACCATCTAATATTCATCAAAGGAGTAAGGGAAATAAAGATTAGGGAGCTCATTTTCTCTTCCAGATGTTCCCATAGTATAATGGTTGTGGTTTGGAGGGAAAAGGGCTGAGCAGACCTGAGGGGTGGGGTTAGATATAACTTCCTGGGTATGTTTATGAGGTGACAGGTAGGGCTATGCAGTCTGGGGTGTTTTAATTTCGGGTTAAATGATTGAAAACAACTTGTCTAAATTTGGGATTTCTCTATAATCCATATATTGAGTTTTTCTCCTATAGGTGAAGCGTGAAAAGGCTTTTTTCCCCTGGATTTTCACTGACAACAGATGACTGGTTCTGCATTTAAACGGTTCACAACATGAGATCAATTGGGAAAGAACCACATCTGACGGATTTCTGATGACCTGTGTTTGTCAGGGACCTTTACTTAACTCATATTTAAAAGGTTTCTTCTTCATTTCCTAACTTCCCTATGTATCATTCTGAAGTCCCCCTGGGACAGATGCTCAATCCCACATTGGAAATCCATTTTTCATGCACAGTTTATTCAATTCAGGGATCCACGGGGCTGGAGCTTATCCTAGTTGCCATGGGGGGGGCATCACATGACCAACAAACAACCATGCAGGCTCTCACACACTCATGTTTTTTGGACGGTTTTAGACTGAAGCTGAAGAAGTTCACACAGGAAAGCTTCAGGTGAGATTCAAACCAGGCGTGTTGCTCTGAGGCGACGGTGCTCACCAACATATCTCCATTACTCATCAACCATTTGGAAATCTCAAACCAATATTTCATTAACAAGAGAACAAAAGAAAACAAATTAGAACTTTAAGAATATTGAAAAAAATACTAGCTCAAGTAGAGACGGAGCCATTTTACCTGAAGTATTGCATCCTTCTTCTTTTAACAACAGTCTGTAAGTGTCAGGGAAATGAGGAACCCAGATGTTGGACCTTTGGGAGAGGAACGTTGTCCTGTTCTTGTCTGATAGAAGATTCTAGCTGTGGAAGACAGGCCTAGTCCAACACCTGGATTATTTTATACTATAGACATGATGCTGTTGTAATAAAGCAACACGTAGCTCAGCATTGTCTTGCTGAAATAAGCACATCATCTGGATGAGAGAATATGTTGTTCTAAATCCTGTATTTGTCTTTCAGCATTGATGTAACCTTTCCAGATGTGCAAGTTTCCAGCTCCATAGGCTCTGATGCACCCCCATAGAAATGAAAGCTTTTCAACTGAGTAACAATAATGTGGCTGCTCCCGATAGTCTTCAGATTCAAATGACATCCAAAGTCTCCAAAATATTTTAAATAAAATCAGATTTTAATTTGGCTGACCACATAGCAGTTTTTCTACTTTGCCTCAGGGCATTTTAAATGAGCTTTGGTCCAGGGGAAATGGTCGTATTCCTGGATTATGTTCACATATGGCTTCATAGATTTGTGATAGAGCTTTGACCTGTTTTTTTTTGTTTTTTTAATAACCCAGTGAACTGCGTTCAGTCAGTGATTTCTAAACATGTTCTCCAGCCCACGCAATGATCTGCATACTAAAATCATGTCTGTTTTTAATGCAGTGTTATGCCTCAAAATCACAGTTTTATTCAGACATTACAAATCTTCTGATGATATGTACTGTAGACGATGGATTATTAAAAAAATCTTCACTTTTTTACTTTGAGGAATATTACTATGAAATGGCTCCACAATTTGTAGATGCTGTTTGAACACATTGCTGATCCACTGCTTTGAGAAACGCTGCCTCTTTAAAGATGCACTACTTAACTTTTGCCATTTTCTGAGTGACGCGCCCCCTATCGACGGCCAATACGTCCTCCATCTTCATCCTACATGTACTGTGAGCTTTCTCCAGACAGTTAAAAACAGTCTTATCTTGACTCGTCTCATTTCTTGATCTGTCTCTCTTCTGTTTCCTCTCTTCTACGGCGCGTGTTCAAAATGGCCGGTTTGTTTACATCCGCTTCCTAGTATGTAACATGTGCAAAGCGAAACTCAGCATGCATGAGATGAGAAAGTTGTATAGTGGTTTACCAGCCACGGGGACGGCTCCAGAAACGCACATAATAGTTGTCACTGTGCTATCAAACAAACAAGAAAGCTGAGTTTTAACATTGAACAGTTCGGTAGTGCGTCTTTAAGGTGCTCTTTTTTTTTACAACCCGAATTCCAGAGAAGTTGGGAAGTTCTTTAAATCTGAACACAATGAAAACTAAAAAACCTTCATATCACATGAGCCAATTTTTCATTCCCAACATAACACAACAGATGTCTGAACTTTCACTATTTTATGCATAAAATGAGCTCATGTCAAATGTGATGCTGCTACAGGTCTCAGAATAGTTGGCATGGAGCATGGTTACCATGGTTACCAGCAGCATCTGCTCTTCTTTTCAGAACAGTTTTTAGACGTTTAGCATTGTTCTGCTGAAATATACAAGGCCGTCCCTGAAATAGACATCATCTGGATGGAAGCAGATGTTCTTCTAAAAACCTTTTTATACTTTTCAGCTTTCATAGTTTCTTCCAGAACATGCAAGCTGCCCAAACCGTATGCATTTATGCACCTCCACACCATCAGAGATGCAGGCTTTAGACCTGATAACACACTGGAAGGTGTCCTTCCTCTTTAGCCTGGAGGACACGGTGTCCATGATTACCAACAAGAGTGTCCCATGTGGACTGGTCAGACGGTGGAGGACTTTCCCACTCTGAAACAGTCCATTTCCGACAAGTCTTGGCCCATCGGACATCGATGGTGCTTCTAGACCAGGTTCAAATATGGCTTCCGTTCTGCATGATAGAGCTTTAATTGCATCTGCAGATGGTACAGAGGAATGTGTTAACCCACAGAGGTTTTTGGAAGGATCCCTGGACCTATTTAGTAAAGTCAGGGACACAGTCGTTCCCATGATTGATGCAGTGTCTTCTGAGGTCCCCAAGACCACGGGCAGGGCAACCAATAAACTTCTTCAGCCTTGTCCCTTACACACAGAGACTTCGCCAGTTTCTCTGAATCTTTTGATGATGTTTTGCTCTGTAGATGATGAGAGTTGCAATGTGACGTTGAGGAATTGTTTTTGAAGTATTTCCTAATCTTTTTACACACTCTCTCAGACAGGAGAGCCTCTGCCTGTCTTCACTTCTGGGTTGCTCGGCCTCTCTAGGGCCTGTCCACACGTAGCAGGTAAAACGAGGATATTTTTCTACGATTTGGCCTGTCATCCACAGAAAAACGCAGATTTACGGCATCAAAAACAAATCTTTCAAAAACCTCCGGCCAAAGTGAAGATTTGCGTATTCTCTGTTTATGTATCTGCATGCAGACGTTCATTACCGGGGTTTTAGGATTTAAAACGTCAATACCTGCGACAAAAAAAACACTCATGTCACATGTGTGACCTGTGTTTACATGCACAAACAGCATGGATGCCCGCAAGACTTTGTTGGTGATGTCGATTATCCGGGTACTTTTTGCTTGCCTGTTCTTGCAAGCTCCAGTACCACTGCACATAGAAGACGTCAGACGATGGACGACACTAAGCACGGTTATTTTCCGCCATCGTTCCATGTTCTTTGCCAAAAACGCACTTATGGGGTTAAGTGTAGATGGACTTTTTTTCTAAAATCGAAGCATGTGGACTCAATTTGTTTTCTAGACGGAGGGAGGAGGATATTTGGTTTTCAAGGGGGGGGGAGTTCTAGTACATCTCATTTATAGCTAATCATGTTACACGCCTGATATCAATTAACATAATTACCTGCTATGTTTCCCAGCTGAATATCTTTCAACTTTCTTCCTGTTTTAGCCATTTGTTTCTCCCGTAGCAACTATTCTGAGACCTGTAGCAGCATCTCATTTGACATGAGCTCATTTTGTGCATAAAATTGTAAAATTTCTCAGTTTAGACATCTGTTGTGCTCTGTATGTTCTGTTGGGAATTAAAGGTCTTTTTACATTTTATTTTGTTCAGATTTAAAGAAAGTCCCAAATTTTCTGGAATTCGGGTTAAAGATCAATGTACTGTCTTACCCTTAAATTTCACCATGAGCTCATGGTACTTATTAATTTACTGAATTAATTAACTTTCTTAAAAAGAGAAAAAATTAGTGCAATCTGCAATAACATCAATAACATTGAAAGCACATTTTGTAATATTTTTTATGTTCCTCTCACCCACTGGGACATGGACAAGGGGGCTCTTATCTATAACAATGTCTCTGTGGGTAGTAGACTAGTGTCTCAAAGTACCATCAACATCAACACCAGTGCACAAGATTTCCAGGCTGAACATTACAATCAGTGGTTTTGATGCTACTGAAATTATTAGTTGCATCACGTTCGTCCAGCTGCTTGACTTTAGCACCACTTATTTTTTACAGCGTTTTGTTCCAGACGTGTTGCTGCCATCAAACTTGAGATAAATAATTTTTGCCTCATTTTCACAATTGATTTGTTTTCTACAGTATTACAGTGGAAATAACTTATAGATTTACTATATTTTCAAAGTAATTGCATTGTTTTTATTTACATTTTGCACCACTTCTCAACTTTCCTTAATGTCATATTTGAAACTGAGTATATTTTGTATGTATTCACATCTCACAGTGTCCCTGGAAAACTGGGTCATATGGAAATTATTACACATGATAATCGCTAGCTTTTAAAGTCTTAAGTTGATCTGGCCAACAGCAGAGCAGATGCAGCGAGTTAGTAAGTGGTGGCTGTAGCTCAGGAGGAAGGGCAGTTGTCTGCCAACCGGAAAGTTGGTGGTTCAATTCCCGACTCCTGACTACATGTTGAAGTGTCCTTGGGGAAGACACTGAACCCCACGTTGCCTCTCCATGTGCTGCATGAATATGTGTGTGAATGGGTGAATGTGACCTGTAGTGTCAAAGCGCTTTGACTGGTCATGTGACTAGAAAAGCACTATACAAGTACAGTCCATTTAGTAATCCTGCCACCACCAACATATTCCCCAATTTATCCTCCGTAATCTTAGAAGAAGAGTCGAAACGTGAAATGGATTATTTTTTCTTTAAGACTGATAATAAAGAGATGATACAGGTGTCCTGAAAAACAGAGCAGAGAGAACAGGAAGTGAAAGTGTCTGACAGATTTGCCTCAGACTCAAAACACAGATAAGAGGAGACTGGTTCTCAGTGGGAAGTCCAGTTTGAGACATTCCCACAGTCCACATCATGTCAACATGGAAGACAGAAGCTGTAAGAAAACAAAATAATGAAAGTATGTCGGGTTCTTCACCTGTTTTTATTGGGATATCTGTAAGCAGCACAGCTCTGTAGCTTGTAGAAGTGTGCCAGTCTATGATTAAGGACGTTTTTTGGAACACAAGGGAAATGAGTGCTCTTAAAGGTTCAAATAACTAATGAAGTGCAGGTCTGTCAGATAAAACCTGTTCACATAAGTAAAATTTAATAGAAAATGTATTTTCTGTGCGAGCACTTTGAATAATAAAAAAAAAATCCTCTACAAATTGGAACTTTGTAAAGGTAATTTTAAATCCTTTGTTTATGGTGATATGGTTATTTTAGTTATCTTTCATTCATATTATCTGTGGTCAGTCATGCTGGTTTTTCTTTTAAATTATGTTGCTTCTTTGTTCCGTCACTGATGGATATTCATTACTTGAATTAATTCAATACTTTGAGTATCCATATTTTGGATGTGAATTTATGCAATTTGAGTTGATTTCTGGATCCAACTAATTCCTGAATTCCTGGAATTTCTGATAGAGTCCCACAGTATTCTATATAAAACAGTGAGAGCAGGTAAAAATGTTAGTTCCTTTCATTTCAGTCATTTTCCAAACACAGGGTTGCTAGGGTTGCTTTTTTATGACATCTAAATGCATGAAAGCATGAAAGAGTAATCTTTCTTCCCTAAAATCATCTCTTTAAAGAATTAGTGGTTTTTCTGAGAGGAATTAATTTGGTTCGACTATTTCTTGAGCAGTTCCATCATTGTGCCATCTTTCAGGAAAACTTACTTTGGTGTCCAAAAATGATAACCTTTTCTTTTTAACTATAAATTAGTACCATTAATTGTGATGTTGTGGTCATTTTGCAACCGTTCCACAAAAATTTTGTGACAATTTATTCCTCTTTGCAATTATCTTCATGTTCAGAAGCATTAAAAGAAAAAATAAACATAACTTTTAAAGAAGCACTATGAAACTTTGGCAGATGCTCTCAGTGACACGCACCCTAACGACGGCTAATTCGGCATCCAACCTGCATCCAACCACTACTGAGTTCTCTACAGTGAATAAGTAGGTCTGATATTGACTCTTGTTTTCTCTTTTGCTCTCTTTCTTTTCCCCTTTTCCTCCAGTATTGTCCTCTTGCGTTTCTTTGATGAATCACCCATGGTGCACGTTCAAAGTGGCCAGTACGTTGATACCCTGTTGTTGGCGTGTGACAGTATGTACACCGAAACTTAGCTGTTACATCCCGTAGCATCCCGGATGCCAAAGTTCTGACATGGGGTTTTTCATCCTGGGGATGTTGCAGGGCAACGATGGCTCCAGGAATCTACATTATCACTCAACACTGAGAGCGAAGCAGAGAGAGAGGAAAAAACTGGCTCTTCTGATTCTCTACAAAACATCGGCTCCGATGGCGGATCACTACAAACGAGTCAGGAAGAATATTTTTAAAGTCAGAAAGTTACATAGTTCTACACTCTAATAAAAGCAAAGAGGTTCTTCACATCTAATCCTTTCTATGGACAATAATAATTAGAATCAATGTTTTTTAACAAATGGTTGAGCTAGCTATTAATAATATGATTACAGAATGATCAAAACTTTACTCAGTAATGGAAGAAAAAAAACACGTATCTTTGGTTCTATATAAGCAAACCAAGTGGTCAAGGTGGCTCAGGAAGGTTTATTATAATCACTGATAATTTGATCTTCCAAACAGTATAGCAGGCTGTTAAAGGGAGTTTTTAAGTCAGCAAAAACTCAGATCTGTGGACATGAATCCACAGATAACATTTTCTTGATCATCCCAGTTTTTGCTGTGAAACAGGGTTAAAAACACCTGAAAGCCGCTTTGTTTGGTCTTAGAAAATAACTGCGATGATGTCATCGTCACGCCATCAGGGTAAGCTATGATTGGAGTAGGAGGAAAATAAATAAGCCTGCATGGCAACCTGAGTGACCAGCTGAAAACATTTTCAGGTCAGATAGGATTTAACGAGAGGCCAATCATGCATAGTGGAAAGTCAGGGATCATTATAAAAGTCTTCGAAGTTCTTTGCCGTCTGGGAGGTGCAACAAAAAAATGATTGTAATGTAAAAGAGTAGAAATGGGAATTTCAGCCAGCAGCAGGCTTTGATACGGACACCTCAGCCGCGCTTGTTCTGCTGCTGATAAAAATCGGTTTGGCCGAAAAACCGTCATGTTCAAGACGTCTTCCACCGCAAATTATTCCTCATTATTTGAGACAACGGTGTCTGAATGACACCTTTAAGTACGTGCAGCGGGTTGGTGAAAGGTGGCTAAGTCAGCACAGGAGGATAGAAGAGAAGAACTGAGACAAAGAAAGTGAGAAATTGAAGCAGACAGCAGGGGAGGCAGACCGGAGCGAGGAGCAAAAGAGCGTGTGAGACAGAGTTTTCTTGGCACAGCTCCCCAAAGTGCTGCACATTCCCGCAAGATTAATTGAAGCTGTTTCTGTTTTTGTTATTTCAGTCTGTGAATTACCTCCAGATTATAGAGAAACAGCTGTTCACCCGCTTCCCCTGGACACGGCCCGTGTGATTACGCACCGAGTGACAACCAAGACAAACCTCCAGCTCGTTGTTCTTTCCATTTCACGTACCGTCACTCATTTACCCAACCAATGAAATAAATCAGACAGGATCATTACAACGACAAAGAAATATTTATTAAATCTTTTTTTTTTGTTTGTTTGTTTCTTTTAATTAGTCATAGCTGCTCCAACACGTGTATTTACAAAGACATGGCCTTTTTTTTGTAGAAAAGTCTAGTGAGGAGTTTGAACAGGAAAGAGACATTAGAATAGCTTGGATGAGTACAGAAGAGGATGGGATTCATATAGGCACAAGAAACAGTCACTACAAGGGTAAAAGAAATGTGCAGTTTTGTGGCACATCCATGTCTAAGTTGGAAAAAAACAACAACAAAACAGTTGTGGTTAATGGAACAAAACGTTTTCCACCACTAAATGCACTGACAAAAAGCACACATCCATTTTTTTTTTTTTAAAGATACAGAACATGAGGAACAGATGCTGCAAACCGAGGACAGACGATGCAGTGTTAGCCTCTAGCTACAAGGTACCAAAAATCAGGTGATGAAGAAGTCCTTCAAACACATTATCCACCCTTACTGTTGCACAGTATGTTAAAAAAAACACATGAAACATCAAGATTCAATGTGAAAAACTTGTTTTTCTCTCTTTTCTGTTGCCACAAACACATTGAGCTTTTACAGCATTAAAAGTCAGTTGCGTCAGTCGCAGTATCAATCGTAAATAAAGAAGACGAACAAAATAAAGGAGCAAAGATTTTCCAGCTCTTCGTGATCCATCACTTCTTTGTTCGGGCCCTTTTTGATTCATGATTGTAACACGATCGTACTGCATGTTTGATATGTGCCTCGGCTCAGAAAAACACACTTGTTTGTTTTTTTCTGTTTCATATAAAAGACATATAAAATGAAAGTCAGGATTTTATTTGTATCAAACGTTTCTTTCATGCTAAGAACATTAATGTGTTGGCTACGTCGGCCTGCAAAAAGAGGTGTGAAATAAAAAAAGAGTATCTAAGACTGTATGTTACATCAGACTAACTGTTGGATACACGGTATCCACAAAGAGAATGGGTCGGTTTTTCTCAGTTTTGCGCGGCTGGAGGCGACTTTTAGATGGATGCTTGATGGACAGGAGGAAAATAATTGTGAAATGAAAACCTCTTGAATACTCCATTTGGGGGGGAAGAAAAAGAAAAGAAATTAAAATGATGAATTTCCAGGCCACAAATACTTAATTTCATAAAATTATTAGCATAAAAATCAAGTTATTTAGTTAAGCCTCATTTATGCTCCCTTTATAAACATCACAGCCCACATACTCCCCATGTATTAGGTTGGACAATAATTTAGCTAGACGGCAGTGCAGAGTTCACATCCGAGTTCTGAGGACAGTTTCAGCCAATAGCAAACATGGCGACAGTGGAGAACGTCATAATGAACAATCCCAGAAAGAAACATAAAAAGAGGTAGATGGTGGTCAGCCATCAAATACATGGCGTCTTCTTCCTCTTCTTTGTTCCTTTCGCCGGTTGCACATCAGCAATACCGAGCGACGCTGCCACCTACAGTCTGCAGTGGTGCTGCTCTTACAGAAAAACCACATGAATTTTAAATGTGGTCACAAACATGTGCAAACATGTAAATCACATGTGCAAACGTGGTTTTGGATCGTTTTCATGTAATTCACATGTGGTTGACATGTGAATTACGTACAGTTCACATGTAGAGCAAGTGTTATTCACATGCTCTTTACATGTGGATTACTACAGAGCCCAAACTAATTGCTAGGGTTGTAATTTTGTACATGGGAATCAAATTTTGTTCACATGTGATTCACATGTGGATCGCATGTAAACCACAAGTAATCCACATTTTCTCTACACGCGGATCACATAAAAATGTTCCGAATCCACGTTTCCCCGTGTGGGTTTTCTGTAAGGATGCTCCACTTGGAGCATGCAGAGCATGCAGAGCATCCACTTGGCTCCGCATCCACTTGGCTCCGCATCCACAAGCTCTCTGAGATAAACGGACTGAAATACACACGGCAAGATCGTAAAAAGAGCACTGATAGAGCTAAAGGGGCGACAATTTGACTCGGACCTAACTCTTCTTGTCCTGGAGAGGAAAGTTTACTTCCTTTCTCTACATGTTCTACAGAATAATGATGTTGTTTTAATATATCTGTTTGTACTTTGCAGATATTCGTTCGCAGACGGGGTGAGTGGGGGGGTGGGTGGCAGAGGTAGAGGGGGATGTGGCTCATGACACATTGTTTTGGTCAACATGCGGTGCACAGCAACAACCCTTGCGGTGAAACGATTGTGCATTTAGCCCCTTTAAAGAAAAGCATAAATGAGGTTTTAGTCGACACAACCTGCCAACAGTGGACGTGGGACTTTTATTTTTTATTCCCTATTTAGTTTTAATAAATTAAATAGTTTTGATGGAAGAATTGAAAATTCTACCAAAAAACGAGTATTTGTTGTTATTTGAGAGATTGTACTATACTGGAAATGTGATGTTCATCTGTGATGACTCAGTTTTCAGTTCAGAGTTTGTATTTGAAAGGCTGAGAGGATGAAATGAAAAGCTCAAACTTAGAACAATACGATCTGTTCAGTTTTGGAATACGAATTATTGATGTGGCCCTTTCATGGGAGGAAATGATCAGAAAATCTTCCTCCCTGATTCAGAGCCAACTTTGAAAATTGTAAAGCTTTAATCTTCTCGGACATAAATTTATAATGACTTTTTTCTTTGTTTTAGCCACTTTTCATCAATTTGTTTAGACTTTTCATGTGAAAACAACTTTATTTTACAATATTCTGCCTTGTGAGATAAAAGCATTTCATTACTGTATATTCATACTGGGCATTCTTAAATTATCAATTTATGAAATAAATTTTCTCTCACAACTTGGAAAAGAAACGTTACCCACAAATTAGCTTGTTATCATATAATTACAATCTTAATTCCACAATACCTTAAAGTGTCCCACTCAGTAAGAGGCAGAACCAAATTCTATTGCGTTCCAGCTTTTTACCAAAATCCAATGAAGTTCTTGTGATGAATTAAATATATTTCTGATCTAATTACTTATTAATTCACAAACAACAGTGAGCCTAATACTCGCCCAGGGGTGCTTCATTTACAGAAAGTTGTGCTTCTGAGAAAGACTTATCGCTCCTTTTCTCCCCCCTCAGATCCACCGCTGGCAGGAGGTTCAGTTTCCCACCTCCAAAAATAACCGTTACAGAAATACCCCCTACGTATTTTCTGTTCAGATGCTGCTTTACACATTGTCAAAGTTAGAAAACTAAATGGTTCAACCAGCAACCCGACACGCACCTGATCCACCTGCTTTGTATTTGCTCACTGACTCACATCTTTTAGCCACTTTACTTCTTAATTTAAAGAAGTCTGTTTCCATAAAAAAAAAAAGAAGAAGAAAACCTAATTTCACCTCATATTAGGCGTGGACACATCCCTGAACTTTGTAAGAAATTTGCTTCTATTTACAATAGCTGTGTAAATAGTGATTCACAAAAACAAATAGTGGAACAGTAAAACTACATTTTGTGACATTCATTAATGACAAATTCAGAACACAAATATTCTACCTCTACACCCTGATGCACATCAGACACATCTTCTTTTTCTTTTTCCATTCTTTCTTCCCAGACGTTGTCAAAAACAATTAAAAACCATCATTTGCCATCATTCAAAAACACATAATCTGTTCTTTTCTTTTGTATTAGTGTATAAAATGAGCTGTGTAATACGGACTAACATAAAGGGTAAATATCTTTGTTTTTATTGCCTTTCTACTGTACTTACAGACTAAACCAGAAGAGGGAAAAAAAGCACAAGGACCTCACAATAAATAGGAAAATACATTTTGCCTGGCAAAATAACCATATCCACCTCTATGCTCCTTTCAAATAGTTTACTATACACCCATGTCGGCTGCTACAATTGAATTATGTGATTTATTAAAAACAAAGACAAAACAAATACATTAATTGATCATTAAATCACCCCTATTCAAACACTAAAAGAAGAGTGCTTCTTTAAAAAAAAAAATCTCTCTCAACAAGTGTCCTCCAGGGTCTGTGACGATGCATCTTTCTAACCTGAGAGGAAGGTTAAGTCTTCAAGGCCCGCCTCGTAGCCCCGTGCTCTTAGCAGCAGTCTCCTAGGAACATCCTCCTTCCCGGTCTTCTTCTGGCCTGTTGTGACGCGTCGCTCCCAAATCTACCGCGGCGAAATGAAAATCGGTCGCGCTCCAAGTGGTGACGTTCCCGAACACAAAAGAAAGTTACGAGTGTAAACGTTTGAAGGATCCTGCTGTGCTTTCTTCACCCTTCGGGCCGGGGGGAGCGTACCGATTGTGTCGACGGTGTTCCGCGTGAGTGAATTTTTTTTCAAAAGCGTGTTGGTGTGCTCGTCTCCGACACAAATAATAAAGGTGTAACATCTGCATACTGTGAATGGTAGCGAGGCAAACAGGTGAGAGACGCTTCCATCTCGGAGCGTCTGCTAGAAAGTCAAGAATCACGCTAGATGGCGTTTTTTTTTTTTTAAAGTCGATAAGGAACAAAGGCTTCTCTGCTGAAGTCCCTTCGCTCTCTTTCACCAAGAGAGATTATCAGTGTTTTTGTCTTTTTTTTTGTCTTTTATTTTATTTAATTTTTAAAAGTGCTCCTTGAGGGGAGGTGTTGCAGGGTAAAGAGGCCTGTGGTCCAATCAGGACAGTTCATGGCTGTGGGAATTTCTGAGACTGGGCGCTATAAAGACAAGATGGCAGCCAGGAGCATGAGGGCCGAGCTGAGCAGCAGGACTGAAAACTGGTGCCGGCTGACGGAGTTCACATCCCTTCTCGCTGGTTCAGGTGACTCGTGACTGATGCCATCTGAGGGGAGAGGGAGGGAGATCATCATCATTAAAACAGAAAACAGCTGCACAACTTAGCTTTCCTTTTTTTTTGTCATGGATGGAAAAAAGTGTCTGAATTACCAGCATACAACAAAAAAATACAAAAATAACCCTTATATTAATCAGAATTGTAAAATATTAATGCATTCATTCTATCATTATTGGCGAACTAGAAGAAAATCCTAAATAAATACAAGAATAACATTAAAGATTATAAAAATTATGCACAAAAAAGAGCATAATTGATCACTGAAACGCAATTTATAGAAACTATAAAACAATTTGTTTTTAGTTAGCCCAATTATACATTTGTAATAAAATGGCCTATAATTCCCAGAACTTTCCGAACTTTGGATTTACATCTCCTTGAATGTTGGAATCATGGATCCACTTGGAAAAGATGCTCGCCCCACTCAGCATTGTGATCAATAGAAGCATGTTTCTTTACTCTGCATGTTTAAAAGCAGTCCCCTGCTTGCTTTTAACATCAAAACTCAAAGATTAAACATGGTTGAAGAAAATTAAAAGATGCTTGATGAATTTTGTGAGTCCATTCGTTGGTCAAACGATGGTCCAGCTCGTTTGGTTTAAACTTGACTGGGACTAACAGAGCGAGTACAGAGCCTTGACTGTGAAGCACAGAGGTGGGAGTTTAATGATCGGGGGCTGCTTGATTGCAACAGAGCTTAACCTTTAAAAACCTGAGGTAAAATGTGATGCCAAACCTCACCTAAACCTCTCTTCTTTATCAGAGTTGCAGAGATAACGATTTAGAGCTACAGCTGCATCATCCCATAGAAATATTCATATTCATCCTAAAGAGTTTGGTTTTCTTTTTTTAGGCAAGCCTGAAACTTTTAGCCTTTCTGCTGTGTTCCATCTTCATTTATTCTTCAGCAGTAACACAAATACTGATATTTATACATCTTAGCAAATCTCACAAGTGTTCCCTTTTCTATGACTCCAAAAGTATTCGAATAGACCTTGTGGTTGGCAGATATATACTCATTTCATTATGGGAGAGCTATTTTTTTTAGCCTAAAAAGCGCAAGGCTCACAAAGGGTTAAATATCGAACAGTGGATGCCTGTGCATACATGCTGAGATGGATTATTCCAGGGAGATAATGATACCAAAACACACTGACGAAAAAGTTTGATGTAAGTAAAAAACCTGAAAACAATGACAAAGAATGTCAATATCATGAAGTCACATCTGGTGTCAAAGACAGAGACAGAATCGCGCTGTTAAAATAGAATTAAATAAAATTCTCAGAAGAATGGTAGAAAGTCTAAATATCTGTATGATATATAAAAATAATTCTAAAAAAATGAATAAACATAGAATTACCCCTAAAACTGGATTTGAAATCATGCTGCGCAAATATCCTAAATACAGACTAATAAATATAGAATATAGAGCCGTGAGTCAAACTGCATACATCTAACGGCTCTCTGCATAGTCTACTGTTCAGGTGCCATGCTCATTATCCATGTGGTACCAATTTGCCACCAGCCACATTGTCAGACATTTTAGTATGTGTCATGATAATTTACCTGGAAAAAATAATCATTTTTGAGAAGCTGAAAGTGTGTGTTCAAACTTTTGACTGGTAATGTACTTAAAGGTATACCGTGTAACTTTTGGCCACTAGGGGGCTTTAACTTCCTACAGGCCACACAATGCTGTTGCAAAATTAAACAGTCTTTCTCTTTCTGGGCTCCCCAGACATCGTGTTCACTTTCTTACTTTGTTCAGATTTGACAAACCTTCAAGGAAAAAGTAGCATGAAGCACAGCCCACTGTGTTTTATAGCTGTAGAGCAAAGCGCTGCAGGTCACATGATCCTTGAGAAATACGCTCATGCAAAGTTACAATGTCTGCTTTCTGAAGAGGGCCGACATGTCAAACACTGTATTGACCCCAGAAATCATCAATTAATACTCACATTAGGCTGATATTTTGGTCAAAAGTTTAATTTTGGGGGAAATTACAGGTTTAAGACCCCTAGTGGCCAAAAGTTATACAGTATCCCTTTAAGTTGGCAAATCATTAAGCCATCAGTTCTCCTGTACTGGGACAAAAACTTCAATGAAGAAGTAAGGTTGTAATTGAAAGGTGTTTTTCAACCATTTGACATTTAAGTAATGGTCTGGAGGGTTGTGTTTGTTTCTTCTGTACACTGTATGTTGGTGTCTACTGTATAAATCATTTTATTTACAGATAACTTTGTGTAAAAAAAAAAAGAGATTAGTGCTAGTTAATCAGATGCTAATAAGCTATAGATTAGGTCCTGGTGAATAGAAAATGCCATTTATTATTAATTAAGTTTCAAATCTCAAGCCGTAAAAGTAGATAAAATGAATTCTAGAGGTCCAAATATGGGCAGAAGTGGTATTAATTGATCTAATGTTTTTCTCTAAACACACAAACACAAACATAACGGACTGTATATTCCCACCAACCTCTGGGTTCAAGCGAGTTGTGACTGTTGTCGTCAAAATCGACTCCTTCCTGCACGCTCCCAGAGTTTTTCACACAATTGTCTTTGGAAAACAAAAGAGGAGAGAAGAGATCGGAAGATTAGACAAGTCAAACGTCTCGGGTGTACAGCCCGATCACAAGCTGGAGCACAGCAGAATGGAAAACTGGACGAGGAAGACACAACAATCCGTGACTCACTCGGGGGCCTGACGAAGACTTTGAGTCGAAGGCAGCTCCTCCTTCCCTTGACGTCAGTGATGGAGGCTGTGGACGCACGACACGGTTAAACAAGAAGCACTTGAGACACTTTACCTTCAATTTTACACATCAAGAATACCTGGCATGGTGTAATCTACAGCTGTGTGACAATGTGAAATGTCATTGCAAATGAAAATGTCACTTTAAATGTCAGAATTATTACTGCACTTGAACTTTTCACCTTGACAACAGACATAATCAAGAAATCAAATAGCGTAATAAGATGAAGGTGTCAAGCATGCAGGTATCAGCACTGCAGCCAATCAGACTAATTTCTCACTTAATATAGTTTTCTGATACCTAATGTGAGCACCGACCATATTTTTCAACCGTACATAAGTTTGTGGTTTTAACAATAAAATACCAGCATGTTCCAACATGATGTGGAATTTAGGTTTTTATCTAAAGATTAAAAATAAATAAATAATCAGAAAGGAAAAATTTTGCCATCTAGTACAGAAGCTTAGAAAAAAATGGGAGCGGTTTATTGTTTTTCACGTGAAAACTTTTTATTCAAGAATCCAGCTGCTTCACAAGGTAAAGACACAAAGGAGTTTTGAAAAAAAAATGAAAAAAGTCCCTGGCAATAATATCTGGGGTAAAATACAAACAAACTTTTTTACTGGATGTTTTATCTACTAGTAATCTATAAACATTCAGGTCCCATGTATCCAGTGTGTTGAGAAATGAACCTACTCTGAGAACAAAACATAAAACAGTTTGATATTGATCCTAACTGCAAGATGAAGGAACTTAAAAGTTAATGTCAGGCTCAAATTGAGAATCTGGACGGACTGGAAGCGCTAACAAGCACACAGAAGGAATACAAAGAAAGCTGTATTTCGCTTTTCACCGAGGAATGATTGCAGGAACGTAACCTGGACAAGTTTCCTTATGGGGACAATATAGAATGTTGTATCGTGTCTAGGGATGTCACAATTACAGATCTTATTGATACGAATATTGTCAAAGAAATAATCACGATTTTATGATTATCACGATTATTTAGCGTTAAACATTCCCCAAAACTATAAAGGTGTAAAATCACATGAATCCTCCTTATAGGTCTTTAACAAGGGGTGTCAAAATGAATTAATGTGTAGAATTTACGCATTTCCTTTTTCTTTCCCATTAACTCATAAACAAAGTTAGTCATGTCAAATTAAAAATCTGAAATTGGCATTATCTCGTTGAGAGAAGCAGATTTTTTATTTTTTTTCAAAGAGAGAAGCTGATTTTGTTCATATAGGTGAACTTAATCCACCAAAAACCACTTTATCCTCCTTATTTATGAAGTTTCTGACAGTTTTCAAGCCTCACATTTAGAGCAGGGGTGGGGAACCGTGGCCCTCATCCTGCATGTTTTCCATCCATCCCAGCTCCAACACACCTGATTCAAATGAATGAGCCACTGTGATTGGCTGTTGGATCTATTTGATTTGAATCAGGTGTGTTGGAGCAGAGATGGGTGGAAAACATGCAGGAATGCGGCCCCTCGAGGACCAGGGTCCCCCCCCCCTGATTGAGAGGATGGTCGATCTGTTATGTAAAGCGACGGTATTGAGGAATTTTTTAAGATTAATTAATCATGTCATTTAATACCGTGATTAATTATGATCATATCGTGTTGACACTGTTTTCAGACTGTACGAGCAGATCAAATTAAGTTAGCGGAAAGCTAAAAGGAGGAGGTCCTGTAGTGCTTTTCAACTTGGACATGTCGCTGTAAAGAAAAAGATCTGCACACAAGACATCAAACTATTAGGATGGAGTTTTTGTTCATTTTATCTTTCAAGATCAAGAAGGCTGGGTCTGTTGCTGGGGACCGATCTGGAGCTGACTGTCCAGCTGAGCTGAGCTGCTGAACATGATGTAACAATCCTTCACTACCTCTACACAACACGGTGAGAGTGTTCAGTCAGAGGCTTCTTCAAGTAGCTAAGACAGAGCGATGACAGCCTTCACTGTCCTCTGGAACAGTAGGATTTAATTTAAAAGAAAACAGACAAAATTGTACATAATTTCTGCAAAAAATTATTTTTCATTTAATTTCATTTTCATCTCAACAAATTAAGAAGAGTTAAGGAAATGTCTCCCATGATGCTGGTCAGCACGTAGACAACGATGCTCTCTACGATCTCCAAACTCACTCAACATTTTCCATCTTCACTTTCTAACTTTACCAGAGACCTCCTCAAGCTTTAAATCCACCTTCACTCAAAAACACCAGCCAAACAAAAGAAACGAACAATCTGACAAGGTCGACTGTTTCTTCATCAGAGTTATTCCACACTTATCTCCCTCTGAACACAGACTAAAGAGCTTTATCTCGCAGCCTCAGCTTCCCTCTCATCCTGATGTAAAAGGGTTTTATTTTCCATATTTCATGTCAATGTCACCCTCCTATTTCCAAGTCTAATGTGGCCGTGGGCAGTCGTTTCTGTAGAAGCGTGGCCTCACCGTGATGCTCACCTACAAAATCTAATTTCCCGATAGTGAAAGGCAGAGATTAAAACCTTTTTTTTTTGTCAATTTTCAAGTAATACCGAAGGTATCTGGCTGGAACTAATGACTTGAACCTTTATCAGGAGTGGTTTTTTATGTTTTGTCTGGCCTTATCTTCACCCGACAGTAGATTTTGTCTTTGTATCTCATGTCTCAATAGCATGACCTCTGTCATTTCCCACAGTCTGTCAACTGTCTCAAACTGTGCTTGATCTGAATGCACAAACACACACACACACACACACACACGTTTAAATATCTGTAACGGTTCATTGAGCACGTATGCGCGCATGTATGAATGCTGTGGTTTCCCGTGTGTGTGGGTGTACACAGTTTGTCCTCAGACCCCTCTGCTGCCCCGTCACCCAGACGCGCCGTGTGATGGATTCTGGCCCAGCGGTAAATTCCTGATAAAAGTAAAGCGTGTCAGTGTTTCCACTGTCGCAGATGACTTGAGCTCTCATTTCAAAAGGCACTTTATCAGATGCCGTGTGGCTGTGCGAGCAGATAAAAATCATCTCTAAACTCTTGCACAAGAGGCATATTGGAAGTGAGCGGCCGTGGGAGGAAATAAATGAGAGAAACGTTGTCAATCACGCTGCTTCTGTCTGTGTCAGCAGGTATTGAGTAACTTAGCTCACACCCCGACAGTGGCTGGAACAAAACTTAACAGTTTCTTTCTCTTTTATGCGTCTCGTGCTCTTTTTGTTGAGATTTCCTCTCATTTTATCAGACCCACCCAACTTAAAAAGTACTCTTGTGCATTCTTGTACATAATCTCTGGAGGAAGAAGGAAGAAATTTGCTCGACTTTCCTTTTAAAATAGCCAGCAAATCTTATAAATCATGTGGATTAGGGCCTCAGCCGAGACTTGATAACTTTCCGATGAAAACGATGATCTTTTTTCATCGGTGCAGTGTCAGGAAATATGTGTGTTGACTGCTTCAAGCTGCTGTTTTTATTGGACCAGCAGCCAAATCCCCAAATACACTTTATATGCAATAATATGTAAGACAGTAAAGCAGCAAATCTTCCCACCGAAGAGGCTGGAGGCCGAATCTTCACTTGACGAATGACTGTTGATTTTCAGCGTATTAGTCACCGGGTGACCCCAGAAGCAAAGGGAACTGCAGTATATCTGTCTTTTCAGGGACTATCTAAACGTTTTTTCGAAAGAGACCGAGAAATGCGTGAACTTCTGGGTAACCATGGCGACGGTTCACACACTTCCCAATTTACTGCCAATTAATTCAGCGCAGACGCCGATGCCATGTGCAACATATGTAGCCGATTAAAACGGCAACACGTTGACATCTCAGTGACAAACAAGCTGTTCTCATTATCTTTATGAATAACTTGAAAGTGCAGATCATGTCTTCCAGCTAATTGCTTCAGATTCTCTATACTTATTTAAAACATTGTGCGCTGATTTGATGCCTTGTTTCGATTTAAAGGAAAAGCTCCATAAAATCTTGTTTTCTCATATTCCTCTGCTTCATCTCTCGCTGACATTTTGCCACACTTGCTTTCTCTCATCTCACTTTCTCACCCCTCCCTCTCAGTCTCCTGAGCCACCGTCCCCTCCGCAGATTCCAACACAACCACCCGACTGTCTCACCTCCTTTCTCTCATGTCTGCCACTGAGGTCAGAGTCTGGGTTTTCTGTCCTCGAGCAACGCAGCCGTGCTTCGACGCCACTGTAACTCCAGCTCTGCCTGTAACTCTAGACCGCAGAGTTAGTCAGGTCATCCGGATGCTGCCTCACCATGACGACGGGACGACAGCAAATACTCCCGGTCACATGCTTTACACGTTCGGTCTTGTGCTGCGGCATTCTACGAACACATATCGCACATGCCGTGTGGGGCCCGGCTCTGGTGCAACTTAGAAGTGAATTAGACGGATCCTGATATTAATACGGCTGGATCCGATGTTTTTCTTGTGGTGATCGAGTTATCTCAGGGAACAAAGCCTTTTGTCTTGGCCTCAGCTGTAAGACGCTAAAGGGGAACTGAAGGGGCACTGTGCTGCCGGGGTTCGTGTCATTATCGATGCAGATCTGCGCTGTCTGCACCGAGCGGGACCCGGGCGTTTGAAGCACGAGGGCTTTGCAGGGAGACAGTCATCTTTCTCACACAGGGAGAGCCAGACTCTCAACTGTCTCCTCTGAAAATTGGATTTCTATCCCTGGAGATTAGGATCAGGCTTCCCCTGCTCTACTGCGGCTCTATTAGAAAAACATGAGGCCAGGAGGAGCTCATAGCACAGACCCTGTCGTCATCGAGGCGACCTTTGACCTTTCGGGACCAATTGAAACGCTGATCCCCACACCAGGGCAGCTTTTCCTTAGGTGTCTGTCCGTCTGCCAAACAGACGGCCCCACATCCAGCCGCAGGTGTCATCCATTTGACGTGAGCCCGGCCCCTCTGCCCCATGCCTGGGGCAAATGACGATCCCCACAGAGGAGGACAAAAGACTGTCTGTCTTCATAGAGACAAGCAGACATGAACCCCCTTCACTATGTCATTTACATGTCCGCTTCATAGATACGAGCCATATTATATGTACTGAAAGGTATTCACTGTCATCTATTGTTGAGTTGTGGCGGAGCTACACGCTCAGCATGTAATCCGACACCGATACCAACAGCTAACAGAGCAGATTTTACTCTAACATCGCCGAAAAGCGAGGCTCTATCTGGAAATTATTTTTCATACATAAACATTATTCATCTATTTATTCATGCACTCATTTATTTTATACAAAGACCATTTTAAATTCAAGCCTTTAAGATCGACTTGTATTTTAATTATGTGGATATTTGAATTTTTTTTGGATGGATCAATATCATGAAACTCAAGCATAAAAATCATTTCAATTGTTTTTTTTTTTAATCCTGGGGGCATCAAACTTATGACTCTGCGGCTGTCTTGCTAAAAATATGCTAACGCTACGCATTAAATCAACAACATCCGGCAGCTCAAGGTCTTGTCTGTATTTGTTTTACATTAAAATGTGTGAAATAACTCCACTA
This sequence comes from Atherinosoma microstoma, assembly GCA_037177055.1. Taxonomy (NCBI): domain Eukaryota; kingdom Metazoa; phylum Chordata; class Actinopteri; order Atheriniformes; family Atherinidae; genus Atherinosoma; species Atherinosoma microstoma. Next base: position 23,220,836 of record JBBBVU010000020.1, on the reverse strand, counting down.
TAAGAAATGTGGCTCATAATTACAAACTTCCAGTGAATAACAAATAAGACAGAATCTGTGCTTAGCTCTGTGGAACATGTTAGCTTCTTTAGCTAATGGTTTTTCCTTTATAAATTTGCCCCTAAAAAAAACAACATTTTTGTTAATTAGCTTAACCTTCCTTTAAATCACATACATTTACGAGTGAAACTGCTCTAAGAAACTTTTTGTACTTTACTTTTCTGATGCCAAGTAGGAACAAATTTAGCAACAAGTAAGTTGAATACAATAACCCGGATCATAGACACTGAAATCTGGGCTTTTAGGAGGGTTTATGAACCAGGTGCTTGAAACATGACTCTAAATGAAGGCTAATATTGCTTTAAGCCAGTTAAATAAGAATGCTGTAATTAACCTTGAATTGTTGCTGCAAGCTGTCAAATTAATCTACTAAGTTACTGTAAACCTGCTTGCTTTTACTTCTGGGTCACTTTAAGGTCAAACTATGGAAGCTGAAAGCGGCCATGACTGCAATTATTTCCTTTTAATGCTGTTATCTCAAGATCACTACTTAACTATTCCATTATCTCAAGATCACAAAGCTCATTTTCATCTAATAACAAATTGACTTTTCTAATTATCTTGAGAAATCTGCCTTTTTCTTTTCTCGGGACAACCACTTGTTATAACCGTTTATCACAAGATAATGAGCTTCCTTTGTTGAGATCACAAAATGAACAAGGTTAGCTGGAAAATGAGGGGTTAGCGCCTAATTTAATTGGAAATTATCGTAATTGATCAGTCTATAACGGTAAGTCAAGACAAGCATGAATCATTCTGATCATTTTCAGACAGTAGCTTTCCTTAAATCTAACAACAAAAAAGACCTGTTTGGTTTACGCTAGGTTTTGAAAATAATAAAAACATTTTCTTGACCAGAAAGAATGTAATCTATTTCAATAAATAAACTGAGAAAACACAGTTGTGTCTTTATAATGATAATCATTATATAAAACATTCACATAGAAAAGAAAGCCTTAATGCTTCACAGCACCCCTCTTCCCTGGCTACACAACATAAATGTTCTGACTATCGGGGTTTGTAATTTCCTGGAGGGGTCTCTGTCATCTGTTATTTCAACCCATGCCAAGGCTTGTTCTCAGAAAAAAAAACTAAGACAAAACATGAATATCACATAATGAGTCATGAATCTGAGTCAGCAAACAGCTCATATGGCCTGAAACTGCTCAGAGCCATATGGACTGTCCCTCTGCATTTCATCCTCTTCATCCAAGTCATCAACGTCTACCAGAACCTTGGTTTCACACACAACTCAGAGCCAAATGAACAAATGAAGCAGAATTAAGACTGCAATGACTTTCTTATCCACTTCCAAAGAATTGCTATTCTCTGGCACGGCTGCTAGTAGATCACAATTCCCCAAACAATGCAATCACACTCCATGCTTCGGAGTCCATCAGAGCCAAGGAGCAGAGATCCAACAGAAACAGAAACTTGTGTTTCACTTTTTTAAAAATGGATGAGGGTTAAGTTAAACTTGCATGATGAAAGCCTTAAAATGATCTTAACTCGGCTGCGTCAGTCCCATTCAAAATATATCTTACTGACTTAATAAGTTCTTTAAAGAGAAAATCATAAAGCAGCACTGAAACCAAAGACCGACCAGATGAGCCAAAATCTTCCTAAACACCTCTCTGGGTCTGGAAGCAATGCTAGAAAGTTCCACCAGCACAGGAGGGGGAATGGAGAAAAGCCCATATACTCATTCTCTGTGGGTCTGTTATCTTTATTCACTTCTTTGTTGCGGTGCCAAAACACTACTGGCTTTCCACTGACTCTTCCACTCCGTATTATTGGTTCCTGTTAATACCCTTGAAGTTCTTGCCTGACCTCAAGTGTCAGCTAAATACCTCAAATCTACCACTGTGTCTTATTTAGTCCATCTCTTCTGCCCCTGCAGGGCACTGACTTCACTTATGAAAACATGACTTTCCCAGCTGCTTGTTTTGCCGAGTCTTCTCACGAGGAGGAGAAAGCTGAGCTCAGCCAGCAAGCAACAAAAGACACTTCAGGCCAGACCTCACCAGTTGATATGTTTTGCTCCCTCCAGCTCGTGTTTTGGTTTTGGCCCTCATTCCAAAGTCTTGCAAAACAAGATTTCAATGTTGCTGCAGCATTATTCCAAGATGAAATTTAGATCAATCATCTGGTGTAACACTGAGTTATAGGGATGGGAGAAAAAAATTGCTACACATAAATATCGCAATGTTTTTGTTTCCAGATTTTTAAATTGACTTTTGTTTTTGGTTTAAAAATCTTTTTTTTCAAAACATTTTTGCTAACATTTTTTTAAACGTTTTTTTTTAGTTGTTTTGTCTGTCATTATAGCAAGCGGAATGATGGTCGGTGTTGTGTTTTCTTAATATTTTTTTATTTTTTTTTAAATGGAAAAAAGATTTTGTCAAAAGAATTTGTAAAAAAAAAATTATACATATTTTTTTTACTTCACAAAAGTCAGAAATATCGAAGAATCACAGAAATTGCAATTCAAATTGAATCGGCACCCAAAAAAATCATAAAAGAATCGAATTGGGAGGAAAACTTATCGTCCCAGCCCTATGGAGGGCGAGACTAGTGTTGCAAACACTCCAGACATAAAGCTTGTGCTGTTAGTATGTCTAAGTTTTTTCCCTCTTGCAATTTAACTTTAGAAGTATGAGCACAAGCGAAGGGAAGTCAGTGCATACTCACAGATATAATAATACTCTCTGCCGGGGCGGAATTCAAAGCCTAAGGAGAAGGGGGTGAAGAGCTGGAACTTCTCGGAGAACTTCAGCGGTCCGTTCGGGGACAGAGGCCTGTTGCACTCCCAGCGTTTGAAGCCCTTAGCGGTGTGGTCGCAGGAGCTGTAGCCGTCATAGTTGACCATGTAGAGGACGTAACGTTCGGCCCGATCGTCAGAGACCGGGCTGACGTAGTGCGGACAATAGACGTCCAGGTAGTCGTTGATGCAGACGTCGATGTGGTAATCACCCCGGTAAAATCTAAAGGGCAGACAGGAGAGTAGAAATATTAATACAGTATATTCACGCTAATCAATTCTACATAATCCCAAATCTGATGGCAAGAGACAATACATAAGACATCTCAGCAAGGACACAGATGAGAAAAGAGTTACCATGTATGCTGGAAAAGTGAGGTCAAACTGCAAGAGATGGTTGTGTTTACAGTCTCTCATCACATCAGCCACAATCATCCGGAGCCTTTTATGAGACTTAACAGAGTCCCCTTGTAACCCAGTTGCCCACCCCAGCAGAAACCTCTCATAACGCACACTAGTAAGTCCTAAGCCGTATATCAATGTTGGTGCTCTGCAGCGATGACTTATGCTGGTGCTGAAATTAAAGTCCCTCCGCGTTACAGGGCTAATCCCCTGGTTAGCATGTGCCTTTAGCAGCTTTAAGAGGATCCTGTTGTAGAATGAGATTTTCATTAGCCACATATGACAGCTTGATGTAAGAGCCCCTTGTGGAATCTGCAAGTCTGGGAAAATGAGGCCTGTTCTCAAGCCTCGCCTCAACACAGCCCTAAGTTTCTTTGCCTGGTGTTTGCTGTAAACCGAGTGGAGAGGAGACAGGGGAAAGAAGTGCAACTACAAGATATGTGTTGGGTATTCATTCCTACGGAGTGATTGGAAACACGTATTCCCATAGGCGGTGTATAAGGTTGCATTTCTGAAGCTTTAAACGGAGACGGTTTAGGCTCGGACAGCCGGCTGGTTGTGTCTCTGGAGCTGCTAATGGCCTGTGGTTCAGTATCACTGACATACTGCGGATGTCTTCAATACTCCACCTCAGTTCATTGACTGGGAAAGAGACTGTGCAGCAGACCGATGATCTGATACCAGTGAACTCTTAAACACCACAGGGGCGTTTCTACCCTAACTTTGCCTCACTGGCCACAGATCAGCTAACGGGCTAACTGCTGCTGCTCCATGAGACAAAGGGAGTGACAATCATCGGATTTTAAGCCAAGTTGAGTTAGGGATGCAGCTGTTGCTGCAAACATGTACATGTTCAGGAGGCATGGGTAGCATATGGGGAGGTGTGTGATCGCCGTGGCCTGCTGGGGGTATCGGGTTGTCGTTACACAGATTGTAAATGTGCTGCAAGATTAGTAGCCATCCTACCGGGTTTGCAAGAACCACAAATGAGCGGATGTGTGTGACTGCATGAAAGCAGGGTGTGTGAGGGTGTCTTGTGGCATTCAGTCATATTTCAATCTTTTTCATCCTCTAATTATAGTCTGGTAAAATGTGAAACCAAAGCACTTGTTTTCTCCTCTAGTTTGTTTCCCCTCCAGCACCAGCTGAGCGCTTTGGCTCCAGGCAGGCACAACACGACTTCCTTTCGCCTCAGTTTCAGGATAGCTTACTGATATTATGACTACCAGTGGTCAGCCGGCTCCATAGTATCATGTCCTTAGTCAGAAGCACTGTGGGATAACCTGCTTTGTCTTCCTGTGACTTTACTAAGCATTGAATGCTAGCTTCGGCTTTGTAAGTGCCAATTGCCATCAATAAAACCTGCCCCAGGAGTAACAGCTAAGATTAGTTAGGATTAAGAGAAGCCTGTAACTAATGCCTTTGTGATGGAAAGGCAGGAAATGGTTCAAGGAGGTTATTTGTACAGAGAAATATCCATCTTGTGTCTGAAGTGAGGGCAGTGTAAACAAGCACAAACAAGTATCTCAAAATTAGTCTCCAGCGACCTATTCGATTTCACTTCTGTGCCTAAATTGGAAAATTGGAAATAAATGCATGCTGTCATAATTTTGTCAACGTTTCAGTGTAAAAAAAATCAATATAATCAAAGCCTTAGTTGTTTACTCTGCATGTTAGAGGCACTTTATGATTCTTGTATAAACTTATTGACAGCTGTTTAAACTATTGACTAAAAGAAAAAAAAGAAAAAAACTCTGAGGCACAGAATTTAGTGATCAACATTTTGTTTAGTTCTTCAAGCTTTCTGGAGATTATCTCAAAGTTTTCTCGTCTGTATTTTCACTCAGTCCTTTTCTGACCATTTTGCAGAGAAATGTGTTATTTGTATTTTGAGCCAACGACCACTGACCTGAGAATCATTCAAGCGTAGAAAAGGCAGCTAACCCAAGGGATAAACCAGACATGTGTCTACACATAAGAGGCAACTTAGCCCATAAGCAATTTTATTGACATCTTTGGGCACTTTGTTAGTAGCAGCCTGTTGCAAAAACAATATTTGTTCCCTTTTCATGGTGAATATGCCCAAAACACAGCATATGCATCCTTAAAACTGAAGTTCAAAAGAATAAGTGAAGCTATGACCTGTCCATGGAAGGGTGGCTGTCAACAAACCATTCATAAGGAAAGGGAAACAGGAAGAAAGGCAGAGGAAAGTTAAACGAAACAGGAACTGAGCAACAGGTTTTATGGAGGGATGAAAGTCCAGACCTCAACATTACTGAAGCAGATGGTAAATGAACTGCATTTGTATAGCGCTTTTCTAGCTATGTGACCACTCAAAGCGCTTTGGCATTACATGTTCGTTCACCCATTCACACACACATTCATACGGCACCTATATTGGAACATACTTGGTGCTTTTGTAAGCATTCATACACCCGATAGGTTCATCGGGAGCGTCTTGCCCAAGGACACTTCGACATGTAGTCAGGGGAATTAAACCGTTGACCTCCTGTTTAGTAGATGACAGCTCTATCCAGCTGAGCTACAGATGGGATCATCTCTACAAACCGGAACAAAAGGCAGAAACATCCAGTTTTAGAAAGTCCTTCAAGAAGCCTGGAGAGCTGCTAAAGACATTACAAGAAATCTTGTCCAAAGACTCGTTTATGCTTTACGCTCAAGATGGATACGAGCCTTTGGTCCGTTTTTTCCTTATAAACTGTATTTCTTTTTATGCTTGCTCATATTTCAATACATTTCTGATACAGTTTATTTTTTCTTGACAGTTATTTAAAAAACAAGGGTTGGCTCAAGACTTTTGCACAGTGTTGCTCAGGAATAAAAAAAGGGAAAATAGACCTGGAGAAATCTGCAAAGAGAAAGCTCAAGAAAGAACAGAACAAGAGGAATAAAGCACTTAAGTCCTACACTTTCTGAGTGCTGCTGAGCTTCATTTTAACTTAAGCTCATCTTGGTCCAGCTGTCTGAATCTCGCCCACCTCTGGCAGCCATAACAGATCAATACAATTTACTATTGGGTGCTGCAGAAAATATCATAGGAGATCATGTGGAATGCTTGCAGCAAATAAACAGAGATATCACAGGGGATGCCGGTAACAAAGAGAAGTGTGATGTGATGTGAAGTGGCAAAAAAAAAAAGGGCAAACCAAACATTACTCAGCCACCTTCATGTGGGGGCTGTTGCACCCCTCAGATATGGGTAAGGATGATGTGTCTTGGTGTTAAATCCCCACAGAAACAACTGCAGCTTGATTAATCTGCAGTGATCAGTGAGAAAAGTCACAATGCGGTGGATTCACCACATTGTAGGGTCGAGATTTCTTAAATATCCACCAGTGAGGCAGCAGAGATTGCTTTGAGCAGCGTAAACGATGCATCGTAAAGCTGAACATTGAAGGAACAAACCCCCTGTTACTAGTGATGGGACGTCTGAAGCCGAGACGTCGAGGCGTGTAGCGAGTACGGAGGGGGCGTGGCAAATGGAGCCTCGCTCCG
>JBBBVU010000020.1:23186421-23203865 GCA_037177055.1 Atherinosoma microstoma | reverse complement strand
TTTCATATACAGGACAATTCAAGGGACTTCACATTACAGAAAAGTACATTAAGACAAAAAACTTTTAGAAAGAAATTAAATGAAAACAGAGGAAAAAAATCTAAAATCAAGATTAAAACAAAGGACAACAGATTCAAAACATGATCAAGTTTAAAATTCGAGCTTAAAAGAAATGATAGAGTTGGACTTTTAAATAAAACCTATGTACATGCAGCAGAGAACAGGGGGGTCTTTAACCTGGCACAAATGAACTAAAGTGGTTCCAAACAAACATAATTATCAGGACACAATGTTTGAATAAGAAGTAGCAAACGACCACAGAGGAAATGATACGTAGGTATTTATAAGAAGCCATAAAACAATGCGATTGCCCTGAGCGGATATAATAGAAGCAAGAAGTGCTGACACTCTTTTTGTCTGGAAACAGCATGCCCTTCGTTTTATCTGCATTTTTTTTATCCATTTAAGAGGTGAATGTAACTAAATATTACATGCAAACTGCAGACTATTAAAGTCTTTGCAGGACAATAAATAATTGTGTCAATGGCACTGCTAGGCACTATGACAGATATTATACATCATGTTTATTTGATGATATATAGATTTTTCAATGAATGACTGTTAGCCACATTTTCCACTGATTGAGAGAAAAACTACTGCAGTAGTTTGGCCAAGAATAGACAATTCCAATGACATGGGAATTGTTCATTGTACATTAAATTAATAAATAGATTTTTATGTCCAGAGTGCCTTGATCACAACCCTGATGTCCACCTTTTTCTTTTCTTTTTTTAAAGTATTAGCAAGTTATGTAAACATTTTTTGCCATAGGCACAAAAATGTGTCAACAGGTGACATCTGACTGAAGTGTCCTCCAGCTTTTTTAGTTTTACTTGAAGACATGGAGGGGGCCAATTTTTAGTTTCTTATATTCTTGGTACTCCAAAACATGTTTGCAGCTAAGGCAGTGAAACGGCAACAACTTCAGCTCGACATAATTCTCAGTAAATAGTTGTTTGGTCCACGTCAAACCTTTTAAGACAGACATCATATTTCGTCCTTTTTTCTGTTAATGTTAATAGCTGCGTCTCCGTTACAGTTTATCGCAAAATAAAAGCGATATTTCTAAACATTTAACAAAGTACTATTGTGATTTGCAGGTGTTTTGATTGAATGCCGTTTAGCGCATTAGCTGCAATTCTCCTAAAATATCGTCCCGCGAGACACGACTTCGAGGGGCATGAAGATGCAAAACACTGCGTTTTGGAGCATTTTGCTGTTGTTTGCTATCATGGATGCCGGTTTTATTCTTTTATTTAATTATTTAAAAAGATCTCTGTCTCCTCCTCTGTCGCTGCATACCATCTTTACTTGAAATGAGCTGGTTACGTGACCCCCTACGTCACATCTGGTGACGTGTAAATGCGAAAAAGGGTTTCCATTACACTTTTGCGATATACATCTATATCCACACGTCTGAATACCCTCCTCATGACAGCATTAAAAAATTTTTAGCTACTATATCCGAGAGGTTTTTCAAACTTTCTGTGTTTTTCGAAATTTCGGTGTTTCCATTACTAGTTTTGTATTGCGATTATTAGGGTTTGCACAATGCTAGGGGTAATGGAAACAAAGCTAATGTCTGCTGCAGCTTCACTTTCTGAACTTGCTCCGTCCATTTTCACTGCTCGACGTCTCCAAAAACTCAACTGCTGCATGCATGTTTAGTGGTGTTGCAGTGAAAAAGGTCCCCCCTCAAACAGTTTCCCGCTCCATGATGTCCTGATTATTTAGGCTAGATATTCATCGGCGTCTGTAGTGAACAAATTTCTCCATTTTTCTGAAATAAGAAAATGTGAAATGTTTTACAGTGTAGGGCTGCAGCTACACGTGATAATGTTAACATTTTAAAACTAATAAAAAAGGTTTAACATGTAAAGGATGGCAGGTGTGGGGGTACTTAGGAAGCAAAGCTCTCTCCCCTTTACATCCCACGGCAGGTCCAGAAAAAACAGCACATGTAACATCATGTAAAGGCTAAACATAGAAGCACCAAGTGAGTGCCCTGCATGCCAGCGCTGAGCCGTACCACCTGGTCCACTCAATCTGCCCCCAAGGGTCCTCCCCCCCGCCCCTTAGCAACAGAATGTCTGTCAGAGTCTCGTCCATCAGCCCGCAAACCAGAGGCTATCTCAGATCTGTGCATACCGCCTTAAGAGGGCTCGGGCTCGGATTCACACGCACCGCCTTTAGAAGTCCCAGGCTAAGTTTTGCATGCTCCACCTTAAGAGGCTGTATTTCATATTCACACCCGCTGCAGCATTCCAGTGTCAGCGCCCGCGGAGGCCATGTTCCTCATTCACATATTCAGCACAGTCAGAGGCACCTACTCTGCGAGGTAATGGCCCATCTTTTGGGACCTCCAGTGGGCAAATTTCAATGCATATAAAATGGTTTCCTACTGCTACAAAGGATAAATGGGGCTGAGAGGTGCTCCAAATTTTCAAGCGCATGTGAATATGTACCTGCTGATGCTAATGCACACAGAGGCAGCGGGGGCTAAAAGTTTAGAAAGGTGAATTTGCGTCAGAGAAGAAGGATAAAGACGAACCTTTTAGCGGCTACCGCTCTCCACCAAACGCTTTGTTCAATCTTGAAGGATTTAAGTGCAGATCAGGGTGCAGCAGTGGATTAAAACATGCACAGAAATAAACAGAGCTGCCAATCATTTCATTTCTTTCCAAAGCACCTGACTTTCTTTTAATCTTATAAAGTATTTTCAGCAATAGTTCTCCAGGATTTGTAAAGGTCAAGGTTTTCTTTGGACCGGTTCTTGTGCCTGATCATTTCCAGTCATTTAACATGCTCTAAACTCAAGGGATTAACCAATGTAGGGTCAACACACAATTAAGCAAAGAACTCATTCTAAATTGTAACTTTCTGTGCTTTGTGTCTAGCAGATTTCTGCAAAGTTCCCATTTTCTTTTCCCATTTAGTTGCATAATTGTTTTTTCCTCTAACAAGGTGATCCCAAAGAGCTATCAGCTGGAAACTTGGCTTCTTTTGGCATACTATGCAGTTTCCATGAAAAGTTCCTGGCCCAAAAACTACCTACAGCAGATAAACAGTATCTGAAAGTGACATCCTTTAGAAATTAAAAAGATATCCAGAGAGGGGACTGAAAGATCCATCTGGACCTAAAGCCTCATCAGACAATGGCCTCCATGGAAAGATGGATGTCAAGAGGTAATTGGAAGGGAAACGGGGAGAAAAGGTGCCAAATGACACAAGAACTGGACTGAAAATCATTGACAACAGGTCTTATGGAGTGATGAATCCTCCCCAGAGCTCAGACCTCAACCATATTAAAGCATGTGGGATCATCTTGACAGAGAACAGAACAAAAAGCAGCCAACATCCAAAAAAGGGCTCTGGAAAGCCCTTCAAGATGTCTGGAGAACTTTCCATGAAAACTATACAAGAAAGCTTTTCAAAAATGTCCCGTCTGCATTGAGGTATAAAGATGGTCATACCAGAATAATGATTTCATTGTAAAAACTTTGGTTTTTCCTACTGAAATTCAGTTTGTTTGCATATGTTTGATTAAGTTCCTGCACATTTCACATTTTTCTGACAATATATATATATAAAAAAAGATGGCTGGTTTACTTTGTAGACAACTCACATTGCTCAGAGAAAAAGCCCAAAAAAGCAGGAGACATCTGGACCAGAACAAAGCAAATCAGTCTGGTAAAAAAAATAAAGATCAGCAGCTGCCGCCCAACAGCTGATCAACATTAAACCAAACCAAGCCCACTTTTACACAGAAACACACCTTGCACATGGTTGAAATTCACATTCACATTACATCCCAGGAACACGGGCAAATGTTCAGCATTAGCTGACACTCAGCCAGTCTGCTTTCTACACTTTAAACTGACCCCAGATCTGCTTTTAGTGCCTTCCTTGGTATGAGAACGGTTACCTCGGGTGAATCTGGGCCAGTTGTGAAATCAGTAGATAAGAGCCACATGTAAGCAGCTGCATGTCAGTTTGAGGAAGGATTTACTACGTCTGTGTGATGATGGAGAGGGCCATAAAGGAGAGACAGAGCCGCTGTTGATATATCACCTCAATGCCGGCCGGCTTCCATCTCTGAGAACTCAGGCAGACGGCTCCCACACCTCCACACTTTGCCGAGGGAAAGGAGATGAGACAGATGTGTATCGCTTATCCTGAAAATCAGTGTTGGAAATGTTCTTCTTTTTTTTCTTTTTTTCCATTCACAGCCCAGCACTGTGTGTCTCTACATGTACAGTATGTGCCGGGTTTAAATTACGCATCTGGCGACAACTGAATCCTCCCCTCCGCCCATTATTATCACTGTATTTTAAGGGAGCAGACTGCAGTGATTAGCCCGAGCCTCTGAACCGTGGGCAACCTCATTTAACACACCACTTCATGTAATTGTTATTGGAGTGCAGATACTAGCCTGCTGTTCAGGCTGCAGCCCGAAACAACTCTCTCTGTCTCGCTCTGACAGTCGACGGTGACACCGTCGCCGCCTGCACTCGCTTGTGAGGCGAAAAATGAGGTTAAAGAAGAAAATTTGCCAAGATCGGGCAGAAGATCGATTGGAATGAACTCGGCTGAAGAGATGATTGGTTGAGTCAAAATCATGGAGGAGGACGGTTATTGGCTTAAGTTAGTTTAGTGATGAGCGGGTCAAACTGCTATGTGCTGAGTCACATGTGCCTTATACGCTGTGGTTTCCAGTTTTACTGTTACACATAATATACAAGGAGTATAGTACAATACACATAAACTAACCTGGTTCTGTAGTTTTTAAATGATTAATAATCCATTTGATTGTTGCGTTAGGCTAAAATGATCATTTGTATCATATAGTGTCAACACTGATGCTAACTAGTTAGCATTAACACTGCCTGTGTGTAAATGCTAGCAAGTTGCCACCAGGAATGGGCAAGGACTTTTAACGTTTTAGGAGCCATTAAAGTATCAGAAGTTAGTAGCTGCTAGTAGCTGCCTCTACAAAGTGGTGGTAATCCAAGTAAAAGGCTCTAGCAAACTATGTATAGCACCCTAAGCTAGGATGCTAATGGTGTACAAATAAGAAAAATCACACAAAGTTAAAGACCATGGTCATCAGAAAGTTTTGTGTGGGACTCATTTGAAATATATGAATAAATATGGTCCAGAGCAAACACTGCTAGTTAAAGCTAGCATACCATAAGTCTGTGAGCTCATTTATGTTACGAGTAATGACGGGGCCTTTTGTCCGTCCTCTGCGTCCATTTTGTGCGTCTTTCGGTACTTTTCCAGAGAGCTTGTGGATACCCAAACACAGCAAACAAAAAAGGACCACCTGTAATCCCAGGGGAAGTGTTGCGCAGTATAGTTCAACGAAAGGACCAAATTAGAAGCAATAATGGCCGTACAGACCACTGCCACCTTTTACGTTGCCTTTTTTTTTGTCTCTTTCTGAGAATGTGCATTACCATGATCTCTTCTGTATGTTTGCTTAAGTATATTACTATTGAAACTGATGTCAGAACTCGGAAGTGAACTCTGCCCTCTAGTGGACATAATGCTCAACAACCCTGCCAACATAAAGCATACATGGGAGTAGCTATAGGCTATGGGGAATGACTTTTGATAACATTTGACAAGGACGTATTCATTTATGAACGTAAAGGCAGCATAAACTAGCCCAACACCAACAACCGTCCAGCGACTATCATTTCTAAACAAAGCACATTTTTCACCCATTAATGAAGCAGCTTGCTGTTATAATGACATATTTTGGGGTATATTAATTAAAATGTTGAGATTACCAAGCGTGAATGGCTGTCATTTTCAGTTTTGTTTTGCTATTTGACAACAGAAACAGATGAATAATGTAAATGACAGCAGTTAATTGAGAAATTCAGCTTTATTATTGTTTATTACATGAGAGAACAAAGGTTAGCCGCAGAATGCAAATGCAGTATCTTGACTACCACCATCGCTGTCATTAAAACCAAACGTTAAAATTCTTCAAAAATTAAAAATATCAAGAGCAATCAAAACTAATCAATTTATGCTCCCTTTCTTTTTCTTAAAAGTTTGGGAGTTTTTCTGGATGATTTTGAACACGCTTGCCACATCACAGAAAGTGTCCTATATATTACCTGTAGTAACCTTAATAGTGGGATTTTCATTTCATTAGGCCATGAGACCTGAAAAACCATCACGTCAGTGCTTCCTGGGGTGGAACAAAAGAGGTTTCAGAGACAAAAGAGGCAAAAGGACACAGGAGGGAAAAAAAGAGAAAAGAAGATTTAGGGGGAAAATTGAAAATGAAAGATTTCAAAGAAGAAAAAAAGCTCAACGGGGATATAAAACACATTCAATGGGAGTATTAGAGTGGAGGTTTGGATAAATATACTCCCCTCCACTGAATGATAGGCATTCTCATCTCTCATCTACCCCCTGGGGAGACAGAGAGCGGAGCAGGGCTGGACCTGCCATCTTAACCCTTCCTCTCCGCTCATTTTACACTACCATCCCCGTCTTCATCTCTCGGAGCGCTCGTCTTTCACTCCTGCTCATGGCTGCCATCTTGACCCTGCATCTCTAATCTTTTTAATACAACCCATAACCCCCTCTCTCTCTCCGCCTCCCTCTCGCTGCCCTTTCACTGCTATTAGCAGCTCGCCCTCTCCCGTCCTACATGGCGTGTGACCACCATTAGCGCCTTGTGGAAAGAGCACCGTCATCATGTGTGCCATCATTTTCATCCATAACCATTAGGATCGTTGTAAAAAGATACGGCCGCTTATACAGTGTCTTCAAATAATGGACTGTAGGCACACAGTTATAGCGTATAGCTGCTTGCCAGCACCAGCAGACGCTGTCATTACTTTTTACGACTTTCAGTTCTTTGGCCCTTAATGTACCTCCTTCCTGTCTTTCATCAGTTGAAGCCAAAGGAGGAGGGAAGATTAGTGGTGGGAGAGACCATACAGTTATCAAAACAGCCGCAGGTTTGATTTCCTCACCAATTACCAGAGCTCAGAGGAGTTTTTTTTAGCTCAATCAATGCTGCTGTTATTTGATCGGGGAGGGGCAGCAACTCAATAAACTGGTATCCTGTTTCATTACAACCACATCACAACCCAGTAATACTGTTGACCTGTCATAATGATGATTAACTTACTGAAACTGACACAAAAACGGGTGAAATACTTGTTATTGTTGTCTTCAAGATGCTCTATGCTTGATTTGTTTTAATAAGTCAGCTCTAGGGGATTGCATATTGTGGTAGTGCTGGTAAAATTGCAATGCTGTATACAGAATGATGCTGGTGTTTTGCAGGTGTAACGTTCAAACGTCTCATAGTTCATAGTATATGCCTGCTAATGTCAGCCAATTAAAATTTATTCAGTCATTAAACTGTTGCACAAGGTGGTGATTTAAAGGTTAAGAGAAAAAATTGTAAAAATATAAACTATGGTGGGAAAAAAATTGTTTAACATAAATATCGTGATTCTTTGGTTTCACGGTTATTAAATCTTTTTTTTTCTTTTATAAAAAAAAATAATCTATTTTTTTGTCTTTTTTTACTTGTCTTGTCCAGCATTATAACAAGCAGAATGATGGTCTGGCTTCTGTGTTGTGCTGAGCTAATTTGCTTAGCCAGGAGCAGCTTTTTTACTAATTCAAATGCTTTATTTTCAGCTGTATATTTCAGATATATCGCTGCTGAATGAGTCTTGAAAACTGACCTGCATGTGATGTGCATTTTTTGGGGGGAATATGGTTCCTGATTTAGTCTGTAGACATCATCATCATTCAACTTTTTCACATGGTCTGGTGTTAAAAAAGCAAATCAAAAATCACAAAAATAGTCAATGATGAAAAATTGCAAGAATTACAATTTAAATTGAGTCGGCACCCAAAAAAAATCATAAAAGAATCGAATGGGGAGTAAAGTGTATCATGCCAGCCCCAATAGAAACATTTATATGGATGTTAGGAGCACGATGATTGAAATTAAAGGCTCATATTCCCATTTCACTACTTCTAAAAAGTGACAAAACTTCGGCTACATATTTTGAGGCACACATTTCTATTTCAGAGTGCAAAAATCCCATCTTTCTAACTCTTCTGGATTCAATTCAGTTAGATTTGGCACATTTCAAAGGTAAGCATTTTACAGAAGAATAAAAACAAGTTTAATCCATTCATCTGTTTTCTATACCTGCTTTATCCTCGTCTGGGTTGCAGGAGGCGCTGAGGACTATTTGATTGCTATCTGGCTAGATGAGAGGAACATCCTAGGAGGGAAACAGCTGTTCCCTGCCACAAGTTGCCTGCATGTGAGGAGTTATAACAATATTAAACATTTAAAAAAAAACCTGATGAATGCAAACATGAAAGTTATGTTGCATCTATGATTTAAACTATAAACTGACTCCATTCAATTCCTTTCAATTATTATTTTGTTGTGATATGAATTTATCATTTACTGCAAACACTGTTTGGAATGCGACCCAGTGGGGAACTGTTTGGGGGGGGCTTTTTCACTGCTGCACTGCTAAACATGCATGAATGCTGTTGAGCTAAAGCTGTAACGGGAGGCAGCTACACAGGCAATTTGATGCTTCACCTTAACCACAAACATGCCGAGGAGTACCAAGAATGTGTAAAACAAAGATCGGCACCTCAAGTAAAACTGAAAAGGCTGGAGGACACTCTAGTGAGATGCTTGCTAGAGAAATTGTCTATGACAAGAAAAACAAACAAGCAGTGGATCGAGATTAATGATACCATCACAATCCATACGGCTCTGGTTCTGATAAGCTCTGTAGAGGAAGACAGATTCAGGGTTATGATCAAGACTCTGTGGGCATGAAAATATTGAGGTAATTCCTAATGGCAGTGGCAAAGCGATTCTCAGCCAATATACTTCAGTAATTCTCTCATGTTGGAATATGGCCAAGCCACCGGGGAAGATGGAATAACCTGTTCATTCAGTATTGTCAGGTAGACCAGCTGACTCTGTGTTGCTATCTTCTAGCAACACATGATGTCGCTAGAAGATGATGGTTCCCCACTATCCTTCCAGTTTTTTAATAATGTGTTGGGCAGTTCTTAACCCAGTTTGAGTTATTTCTGCATCTCCTTACATGTTTCTTTTTTGATTGATGCCAATAATTTGACCCTTCTGGAAACAGATTAACATCTTTTCCAAAACCACAGGATGTGTCTTTCGACATGGTTATTTAACAAATGAGAAGCTCCTTATTGCATCAGTGAGGGTTAAATAACTTGTTGCCATCTGAATCATCATCCATGCCGTAATCATCCAATAGGAGGCTCGTACTTATTTGCTTAGTTTAAACCAGGTGATAGATTTTTAAAATACCATAATATGTATATGGTAAGTCAAACCACCCAGCACTAACTGATTATAAAACCACTATTAGTCCAGTTCATTGTAAAGAAAGCTGTGAAATAACAGCAGGGCTTAGATCAACACCCAGAGACACTGGAAAGCTGGAAGTCGGAACTCAGAGAGGTCATGTCTATGACCCTTTTTTCTACAGGTGGATATATAAATGCAGAGCCTGCGACGTCTGTGTGACGCCTGCTCTGTGTCTGTTGATAATCTGATGTTAAGTAACCAAAAATTGCTGCTTGACCTACAACCACACATCTGCGTTAAAAAGAGTCAGAAGGCCAGAGTTTAAAATCACCCCGACCAGCATCAGTCAGCACACAAACACACAGCACACACACACACACTGCACTCAGCACTCACCTCGTGAACACACACAGACAAACACTTGACGTGCTCAACACTTCTCAGATAGTGTTTACCCTCTGAACGGCCAATTACTTGGACAGCGAGGCTTTCAGCAGCCCAACGAGAGACGCAAACATTTGGACGTTTCTCGTGTTATTCTCCACAATTGTGTTTAGGTTCAATTAAATCAAATCAAAGTGAGGAACATTATTCACAGCGGAGATAAATACACCATCAACACCATTTCTCAATGGAGACTGAACCGTAAAACATCCTGAGCTCTGTAATTGCTCAAATCTACTCTTTCCTTCTTCTTTTCACAGTATTTGTTAAGCACTTCGCTGAAAACTGTCATGCAAACATAATTAGAAGCATGGCCACATTAACCCTCTGAGGGGCCCGGGGTAAAACACAAGCTGTGGGTAGCTACTCAACCCCCCCCCCACACACACACACACACACACACACACACACACACACACCCACCACAAACCCCCTGGCCTGTTTCCCTCAAGCCGTGTGGAATATTTATCATGTGTGTCAAGTATGTGGTGAATACTCCTAAACAAATTCTCGGTGAAATTATCCGTTCTTGGAGTTATTAAGCTCTATTTTCTCAGCTTTCGCTTTAATAGGCACTAAATTCCATCATCCTTTCTTGAAACCATCTGTTACCTGGTAGTCCAGTAGGAAAGTAGAGGAAACTTCAAAAACACCCCTTTACCCACCCCCCTTAACAGGCCATTCCTCATAAAACAAGACCATAAAATTGATGATTGTCAAAAGATTTCTTGCTTGACTGACGATCCTAATGGCCAATTAGTAGAGTAATTGACCGGGTGTTAGCAGCCTCTCATATTAATGCTAACCAATGTGCAAACTATGATCAGTCACAGAGGAGTAATCCGGTCTTCCCAAAACTGGGTTCAACATTAAGTGTTGCTAACGCTGGCCGAAGTCATCCTGGAGTGGAGATGTCATCTCTCACATTCGACCTGTCCGATTGCGGAGCCAGGTCATCGTAGTTGAGAAGAGGTCTCAGTTTAACACCTATGGGTCACATAGTGCACCTCCCCTCTGTCATTAGGCGCTAGCTGAGCCTAACCCCGGAGGTAACCTGAACCCTGCCCAGCAGACGGCTAATCCACCTTAACAAAGCCTTTTTACTGCTCTGACAGCCTGAGCGATCGTCGTTCAGGTAACGCAAACTGCTCCAACCCAAGCGCTGTGGTGTGTTTGAGTAGGTGTGCTTATTGTGGTCCGAGGAACTTTTGATGAACAGCGTAACCCCCGGGCTTTATGGTCGTGTGTGTGTGTGTCCGCATGCAGAGGTACGACGGCAGCTGTAATCGCTGACTGATTACGACGACTTCTCTCGACAGGTAAAAGCTGGAATCCCCATAATCCCTCAAACAATGGAGCTCATGTCAGGAGTGACAGCACACACAGAGGGAGAAAATCCAGAAAAATGGCAGCTTATCACTGATACTTGACGGCTTATTTGTGCAATGAGTCACAAGTTTAATCGATGTTAATCATATACAATTAGTAATAAATCAGTTACTGCTACATAGATCAATGGACTTTGGTACGTTTGATCCGTTTATTGCTGTAACGTAATGATGAAAATCATTTCATCCATCTCAAAGTTTAACGGAAACTTCTCAAATCCAAACTTATAATGGTGGATGTTAACGAACAGAAACAACATCAATGTTGTCTGTTGTTGGTGGCGGGGTAACCATGGCCGACACGACTATTGACATGCCTTCTGTTGTTGCATCGTCTTTACTCAACACGCAACAGTGGAGCTCTGGGGCACACAGGCTGTAGTTAGTGACCATCATTAGGAGGAAAATGATCAACTATAAGACTTTAGCAGGAACACATTTTTTGGAACTCAGTCACCAGGAAAAGAAGTTCCCATTTTATGAATTATTAACCTTTATTTATACAGGTAGTCCCATTGAGACAAGAGAGACCTGTTTACCAAACATGCATGTCTGTGGAATGTGGGAGGAAGACGGAGTACTCAGAGAGCCCACGCATACACGGAGAGAACATGCAATCTCCACACAGAAAGGCCACGTTCAGGGACGATGCATGAATATACAGTAGAAACCTAAAATACGTATACCGTAAAGTTGGAATAATTTTGTTTTCAGAAACATTCCTCTTTTTATTCCCATTCACACGCATCAGTAATCACCTTTGACCAGGCAAAATGAGAAGAAATTGAGAAGATAAACACTTAATTCATTAAGAATAAACCACAAAGTCACAATCATTTCATGAGAGGAGCTAAAATAAGTTTTATCCCAACTTTATGAGTGATTTTATTTATTTTCAATCTTAAAATAAGTGCATTTTGGCCTGCTTTGGATGTTATTAAGGGTACTTTGGGTAGAGGATGGTGATAAAAACCAAAGTTTTCACCTGGTGCAACTCCAGGTTGAGTCGTGCAGGAAACAACACGTAATTTGTTTTATCTGAGATATCAGTATGATAAGTCCTGCCCTTTCATTTTAATACATTTTCTTTCCTACCTTCACAGGAAAAAACAATAACTGTGTATTATGGGAAAGTATGTAAAAAGTTAAGAAACAAATAGAAGTTTGTGGTGCATCCACTACAAGAAATGTACAATTATACGTCACAATATTTTACATTATAATTCCTTCAGCAAACTAAAATAATTGTAATGATTCCCTGGATTCTTCTGTCATGATTTTCCTTTCCTTTCAGTGTGGAGGCGGGACTGCTTTGTCCACAGTTAACCCACAGCAAGGCTTTTGCATTTTTTACAGGGACTACAGGGGCGATACATGGAAGTACAGGCATTCCAGCTTTAATAAATAATAATGAACCCATTTAATGATAAAAGGACAACAGGACGTCTGGCGTGACATAAAAAGGAAGCAATTGAGCTGGTTGAGATTCTCTCTGGATGCAAATAAACGAAGAAAATAACTCGAATTTCCTTCAACGAGAGCAAATTCTTCCATTCTCAGCTCATATGTGGAAACAGAAACACACACACTCTCTCTTTCTCTCTCTCACACACACACACACACACACACAGTGTCTTCTGCATTCCTATGTGCCTTCTGGCTCTCGTCCCACCACACTTGTCACCAGACAGCGCAGGGCCCTGCAGTGTATGCCGGTTGGCCTGAAGAGGCTTTCACAGCCCTCTTAGCATGCAGATGGTGTCAGGTGACAAGACCCGGAGCTGCAGGACGCAGATGGAGGCCGGTGGCTCTGGACTCGAGAGCTTGTTTCCAAAATGAGACGGCAAGCTCGGGGAAAACCGCTTCACCCGGCTCAGAGCTACGAAACAAAGTCGGATTCAGTGTCGAACAAATGCACCAAGCCGAAGTGAGAGATGCAGCGTGCATGCAGGCAGCAGATGCAGTGGCAGTGATGTTTGTTGGAGGGGGGGGGGGCTTAATTGGAAGGAACAGCAACTGCTCTTTTCAGCTCAGCAGCAGATGTGAAGCAGGTTTCAGACGGACAGCACATGAGGAGAATGTAAATGGCCTTTCTGACCTTTCCCACCTATCAGACCAGGATCTGTGTCTCTTCCTTTTTTTCCACATAGGTTCGGTTAAAAGAAGGCTTCTTCTCAGTCTCTGCTCTCAATTTTAGGAGACTTGCTTAATATTTTGTTCTTGTTTTAAAAGGTCAAACGAGATGTGATTTTTACTCATTGCTTCGGAGTTATCAGCTGTAACAGATCAATCATTAATGAGATGGTAGAAAGTGTGTTTTATCCTCATGAAGCGGTTGGATTTCAATAAGATTACAAGAGAATCCTTTTTTTTTTCATTTTTGGTCCACGGTGCAGTGGGAAACTGTATGAGGGGGAACCGTTTTCACTGCTGCACCATTAAACCTGCATGCTGCAGAGCAGCTGTGTTATTAGGAGATGTTGGGCTGAACAACGGATGGAGGAAGTTCAGAAAACGAAGCTGAAGCAGACGTTGAAGTTGAACATGACGGCAGATTAAAGGAGGCGTATCCGTCGTCTGGAGATATTTTGGTTTTAAATGGTCGGATGTCAACATGGAGGGGGCGGCAACACGAGCAACCCAATGGTACTGTGTGAAAGGAAAGAGAAAACAGTAGATGGAGAAAACCAACACAATCACAACCAAAGGTGGTCCCGTTAATGACTGCAGACAAAGACGGGTTCAGGGCTAGGACGTGCACATTAATATGTTTTAGTTAACAATGTGTAATTCTTGTGGCAATGGAAGATGCTAGTTATAGCTAATCTGTGTGGTCATACCAGCCAGCACTGAATGACAATCACCGATGGTAGCTTTGCTGTTTTCATCATCATCTCTTGGCTCATCTGACGTTTGCTTCAGCGTTGCTTCATCGTATCACCGATCAAATAATTTTTTAAAGTGCCGACTCTTTTCTGGAGAGTTTTAAAGGACTCCCACATGGTTCTTCACAACAATCTGATCGGTTTGGTGCATCAAGTTAGTTTTTCATTGCTTTCATGGCTCAACTTTCCTCATCGGGATCCTTTAAGTAAAGATTAAACAACGAGGACGTGCATTTAATGCGAAGTGCATTAAAACCGTGTAAACAGTTGTTTAATCTGCTTATACCATGGTCCCAACATTTTCTAACGACTTATTTTGTTTTACAAAACTTGCTAAATACGCTGAAGTCTAGGAACTATTTTACGTCGACCTTGGTGTACTTTTTAAGCTAAACTACGTTGTCCAGAGAATCCATGCTACAGCTCGTTTCTCTCATTCACCTGTCAAAAGCCAGCTGATCTGAACCAGTTGATTAATGCGTTGCTATGGTGACGCCCGTAACGGAGGGATATAACTGTGATCTAACTTGCCGAACTGCGTATATACGAAAATAATGCGAGCCAGTTGGCATTAGACCATGGTATAAGCTAGGTTTATACCCGCGTGGTGTCTGCGCAAGGTCGGTTACGGTATGCTCTGCAGAGGCTTATTGACACGCACCTCTTCCAGACCCGACGTGCACAGTTGCATGCAGCACGGTTACGCAGAAGTACTCTCTTGTGATTGGTCAGTTTGTGATTACATGTTTCTGGTTTTCTGGATATTCTTGCTGAATTTGTGCGGGAAATCGCGGAAGAGAAACTGCAACACGACACCGTAACACTATCAGTGAGATCAGAGTTCGCCAGCATCAGCTACGCCGGCCCTACCGTACCCACACGAGTACAAATCCACCTTTACAGTGTTTAAACAACTGCCTCCACCAGAAGCTCCCCAGCCAATCACAACTCTGTAGGCAGGATTACGGCTGGGACAAACATCTCTGTACGTAGCTAGCTAGCTATTTGAAAGGAATCCAGCCATAGAAAAAAGAAATCTGGATAAGCATGGTTGAAATTAAAACAGAAGCACCGGCTCAGGTGGGTTTAAATAATCAACAACCCTTAAATTGATACAAGTGTTCAGGTGAAAGTCTGATTCTCTCTGTTTTCACGCCACATGTTTTAATATAAATTTCCTCTTGAAACCAAAGTCTAAAATCTGGCACACACGTTCGAGTGTTTTGTGTTCGTGTCCGAGATCACAACTCACCCTGAGATGGTTTCCCTGGCCATGCCGAGGTACTAACAAAGCAGGAAGAGAGGAGTTGGGGGGATTCCAGGAGGAGACAGAGCGCCCGCCGAAAGGAGTTCAAACCAGCTGCGCTCACTACGCTTCATATCAATCACAAGAACATTACTGGAGATAACAAGCAAGGGTGGGGGTGTGTGGGGGGGGTACACATAATTGACTTTCTGGTGGTTAATGTGCACCAACACCTGTCATCTCTTGTGAGCGCCAACATTTCTACAATCTGTAATAAGTACAAAATGCACACACACACGTCATACTGAGTATTTACATGTAGCAGTAAATTCACTCTACTCCACATGTTGCATATTGTACGCTGAGAAATGTTTATATTTGATCACGTTTCAGTGTAAACCGTTGTAATAAAGCCCCCCGGCAGCATCATTAAAACCCATCTCATGTTTTCCGGTGATTAATATATTCTCGGTGATGGTGAAACGGTCTGTATACATTTCATTGTTCTAAAATGTGATTCAATTAGAAGATCACTGCATTGATGATCACAACAGGAAAACTAGTATGTCTTAATTAGAGCTAATGAATTTCTGACAGCTCTTTAATCCTGAAACCCCGTTTCCCGGTTTGTCTCGCTCTGTAATCGTCTTCATGAGAAGGAATTTCCCCCAGTTAGGAATAAATATTCACCTCTGTGTTTCCTCTTTGTGCCGATCTGACACCGGAGATGAGAGCTCTACACACACACACACACACACACACACCTCTAGGCTGCTCTGGTTCTCATTAACACCGCAGTATAGTTCATAGATGTATGCACCGACTGTCACATTTGCATGAACACACACACACACACTCACACATAAAAAAGCCTGCGAGCTGCAAATGAGGCTTCATTCGGCAGAATCAGTCAACGTGCACGCGGGCCAAGCTCTAACACAATTCTTTGCTTCTGACACACACATCACAGGCGGCTGCACTCAATCACTCAGTATGCAACACTCACAAACACTCATGGGCTCTGTCAGCTTGGCCCCCGGGCCCCTCGTCATGACTGAAGCACTCAGTGCTTCACCGTGACTGGCTGAGAGCAGCGGGGGTGGCCAGGCGGTCAGCATCACCGGTCCACACATGACACGTCACAGACTCGGTGCCAACGATGGCCGACATGCACATTTGCGGCCGAGCTAAGTGGATGGCGTTGACAGTGAACACTGCACAATAGGATGATATTACAGTCGATGAGTTTTTAAATGGCCCCGAGTGGATTTCCCAGGACGGAGTTCTGAGTGTTCGCATGAAGGATGCTGCAACGCAACACATGTGCTACGGAGGAAACGGAAAAATACTTACATGTATCGGGAAGTATCGAGGAGTTGTAAGGGTCAGGTATGTGGAAGAGGAACCACCCAGGTTGTGGTGCAGTTACAATCCGAACAAGCTGGCCATGAGTCAGCATGTTTTCATCAATGGTTTTAAAGCCATTTAATTGGTACTCAACCATGAGAGGGGAATCAATTGATTGATTAAAATATGTCTGACTTTGCTTCTTTTCTTTACAGCTGTCCTCGAGTCAGGGAGCAAAACTGTGCTAGGGCCTGACAAGACATCGATCTACATCTATTCAATGATCAACCGGCCAATAGCATGGATCCAAACTGAAAACATTAATCAAACATCAGACGCACCAAAGAAAAATCATGGAATTGTTTACAGTTAATTCAAATAATTATCCACTGAATCAACATAAAATCACATCATGATCAAAGTTTGCACCGTTAGAGCTGTGAAACGCAGGAATCATGAAGTTCCTGCTTTAATTGGACTTAAAGCAGATTTACTGAAGCTTTACAGCAACAGCACGACTCTCAGATCCTCTGATCCTCAGATCGGGGAGGTTTGTTCTTCAATCTCGGCTCAGATCTCTCCAAGATCTGCAAACACTGTGAACAACTTTAACCCATTAATGCCTGAATTTATTTACAATAATGTAAAAAGTAAACAAATACGGTAAAAAAAAAGAAAGAAAAAAATAACAAAAATTCTAAAAA